>PVHP010002341.1:14760-92976 GCA_004024765.1 Zapus hudsonius
CACACACACACACACACACACCAGCAAACAGAGAGGGGGAAGCAAGAGAGAGATGCCTTCCCCTTTGTATAGGCTGAGGACAAGGTCATACAATCATTTCCCAGACTTGTAGACTTTCTGAGTCGCTGGAATTTCCCTCCTGCACTGTCCTCCCAGGAAGGGATTTTTTTTTTTTTTTTAGCTCTCCTGATCCTCTTACATCCTGCCCCCTACTGAAAAGGCTGCCGTCCTGTATACAAAATCGAAGATGCACCAAGATTACTAAACAGGTCAAGTTGACAGCAAAACTTAACCATCAAAATTGCCCCCTACTATATCATTTGGGAGGGACAGAGTAAAAATATAAATATGAAGAAAATAGAAAATATATAAAAAATTGTCCACTTACTTTCCAGAATAGTAAAAGTGAAAAGGATTTGCTAAAAATAACTGAAGGGTTCATGCTAAGGTCAATGAGCATGGATTTAAAAAGAAACAGATCTTCATGGTAGTACTTTTTCTTCTGTTATTTATAAAATACATGCAGTAACTGGACACATTTATGGAGATCAATAAATAGAAGTAAAGATTTTGTTTTGTTTTTAAAATTAATTTATGAGAGAGAGGGTGGGGAAGAGAGAGAGAGAGAGAGAGAGAGAGAGAGAGAGAGAGAGAGAGAGAGAGAGAGAGAGAGAGAGAGAATATGGGCAAGTCAGGGCCTGCTGCCATTGCAAAAGGACTCCAGACTCAGACTCATGCACAACTTAGTGCGGATGAATTCCATGGGTACTGGGAAACTGAACAGGGGCCAGCACGCTTAACAGCTGAGCCATTGCTCCAACTCTATAATTTGAGATTTTAAATATGCTATTGAAAATGTAAGAGTAAAGAGAAAATATTTTATAGACAACAAAATTTCTAGTATTACCATTAATGAATTTACTATTTTAAATGGGAGAGCAACAGTGAGGCACACTGAGAGAGACAGAGAGACGGAGAGACGGAGAGACAGAGAGACAGAGACAGAGAGAAAAACGAGAGAGGGAAGAGAGAAAGAGAGGAGCACTGGAACATGACCACTGAGTAATGATTTGTTATGTACACAAGGACTTTTCCACAAAGCTACCATGTAATATGCTACAGGTGATTAGGCAGTGTATCGTACATTCACATCACAGTTTTTATCATTTTTATCACAATAGAAAAACCACTGTGGTTAAGCAGTAAGGACTAGCTTTAAAACTGTCAAATGTTTATAAGTTTTGACAATATATGTACCTGGGATGAAAGGAAATCTAAGTGTTGGTTGATACTAAGAACACTACATTTCAAAATATGTGAGATGCAATTGAAACAACTTAAGGCGAATGTATTAAGTATATTTATCAAAGATATCAGGCTAAAGTGAACAAAACAATAAAACTATGAAACTAGCTAAAATAACTGGATAAGAAAAAATACTAAATGTCAGAAATGAAACTTAAAAAACAAACCAGCAAGACATTATATACGAAGAGAGTAAAAAGATAATAGTGCAGTGTTATAAGTCAATAAAGCAAAGAAAAGTAGAGATAATTAATCAACAGCTATATGGAACATAATAGACACCTTTCTGACAGGATAGAGCAAGAACAGGCAGAAAATCGGAACAAAGTACAAGGTAGTGACTTGGGAAAACAATAAAACATATAATAATAATTAATTCATGTAGAAAATTTATGATGATCAAAAAAAAGCAAAGTGATTTAATGAAGATAAAAAAGGCAAGTTCAAAATTAGGACATTTAATAATATTTCTCTACATTAGAAACAAGCAATTTGAAAATATATTTAAACACATTTTTACAATAAAGAAACCATATAACAATCAAATATTCTCATTAATGGGAACTCTTTATAGGACACAGAAGATGTCTTTTTGTGAATCTTAAAAAATACCTCAATAAATGCACCATGACATTTAATATGACTTAGCATTATAACAATACTTTTCCCCAAATTAGTCAGCAAGTATAATCTAATTCTAACCAACATCACAACAATAATTATCCTAATATTTATGGAAGTATAAAATCTTATTATTAAATGTGACAGAATTTAAGAATAAAAGAGAGGGAAAAAAGAAAAATAAAGCTGGGCAAAAAACAGAATAAAACAAAAAACAAAAAGAATAAGAGGAGACTTTCTTTTACCAACTTGAGGCATTTAAAAGTCAAAAATTACAACAAATTTATTGAAGAATAGATTACAATAATAATATGTAAGTTTAATAAATGATAATTTAATTTAGGAAGTTCAATGTGGTGGTGCACACCTCTAATACCAATACTCAGCAAGTAGATGGAAGAAGATTACAGGTTCAATGCCAATCTGAACTCCCAAAACACTGTCTCAAAAATTAATAAAATAAAATGATAAATTTTAAGAATAAGTGATATAGATAACATAACAAATATAGAGTGGATATTAAGTGATATTGGGATTATTTTAATGCTTTGAGTACAAGAAATTTCTAGCTCTTACCATGCAAAAATAACTCTCAGGTGGATGGTGACATAGAGGTGGACCTAAATTAGGAAAGAGGGCGGGTAATGATAGTGTAAGGTTCAATATGGGCTAATATTTTTAAAGGACTAGAACAATACATCAAATTGTATAATGTTTTGACATTTTTATAACAGCACAATCAAAGTTTCCTTATTATTGGTATTATCGACAATGTAAACACATACCTCAAAGGAACTCTAAGAGGAGGTACTGGTCATATGACTTGCCAAGTGGAAGAATAGTATTTGTAGTACACATCACTTCCATAAATTAGCAAAAGCTGTCCATAAATCCCAATTTAAAATTACAAAACAGTGGGAGAGGTTGTGAATATTCAATGCAGAAAAAGGGAACATAAATAGATAATAATTACATCAAACAATGTTCAATTTTAGTAATGTGTGAAATGTAAATTAAAATAACAATATATCATTTATTTCCCTAAATTAGTAGAAATTGCATATTAAATAGCATCTGTTGATGAGTTCTTGTGAAATTCTGCTGGGGGGATTGCAAATGTATGCATACATCTTGAAGACAAATATAAAAGTGGTTAGAAACTAGCATTTCAAAGCAAGCCAGTTTCAGGTATATAGCAGACAAACCACAGTGGCACAAGGCATGAGTGTTTTATGAGAATAGTTTTTCAGAGGAAAAAATAGTAAGTAGAATGAACATTAAAGTATATTCTTCACAAACATTAAGCAAACACATAATAATGTTGACACATATTTACCGGGCCAACAGGAACATGTGATAATTTGTATTGATTGCCAACTTGGTACGCACTACCTAGAATCACCTGGGATACAGCGCTTTTGTCATACTTGTGAGGGATTACCTAGATTAGGTTAGCCTATGGTTTATTTGATTAGGTTAATTGAGGTGTTAAGGCCTAGTTTAATTATGGGTGACACCATTCCACAGGCTGGGGTCCTGGACTACAAGGAGCAAGCTAGTTGATCTGTAGCATTCCTCACCCTCTACTTCCTCCCTGCACCTTATCATTTAAATCTCATAGTCTATTGTCAAGATTAAAGAAGGTCAAATACTGGGTAGATAGGAAATAGATTTCCTGTTGAAAGTAGAAAGTCAAATTACTTTTTGGTGACTTACCCACTTAAGAACAAAAGGCTTAAATGCTTGCGAGTTGGAAATAGGTGATGTATATTAAACTTTTCCTGTTTTTCTCTATGCTAAGAACCTGAATAACCATGATATCCAAAAAAATGAAGATAATGCCATTCTTTACAATACAAATTTTCATATATCTGAATGTTGACTTCCTACATGACAAAATTTTATATTTTGGGCTGGCTAAATTACCCACTGAGATCACTCAGTGGATAAAGCACTCTTCACACAAGCATGGTACCTGCGTATGAATCCTCAGAACCCATGTCAAGACAGATATGGTAACACAAATACCTAGAGTCCCAGCACACAATGAAATGGGAGGTGGAGACAGGAGAATCCTTGGAGCTTGTGGGGCACATAGCAGCAATCTAGAAAAAGAGATCTTTCCTTAGAGAAGCTAGAAGGCATGAACTGACTCCCATGGCTAAGCAATGACCTGCACATCTGCATTCACACTTGGGGAGATTCTAAACTCATGATGGAAAAGAACTTGGGTATGTAATATACCTAACACAAACTGTAGTGTTCTCTGCTACCTTGAAGAAGGAAATTTATGGGAATACACCTGTGAACATTCACTACTCCACTGGCAGATAAGATTGTAATAGCAGCATTACTCAGCAGAACTCTTCCTTGTTTCCACAATGATTACTCTTCTTTTGTCAATAACAGTCACCTCTGCTACCATCGACCAGAAATATTCTATTCTCTCTCTTTTTCATTTCTCTGCTTCTTCTTTCTGCCATCCTGAATACTACATCCTATGCCTCTTTTTCATTCATTGGAATGAAAATGTTTTCTTTTAGTCCCTGTTGTTGTTGTTGTTTTTGTTTGTTTGTTTGTTTGTTTGTTTCAAAAGAATCAATTTTTGCAGCCAACAGTCAATTTGTTCAGCAAACCAAGTAATCTATATGGAAATTCAAGTAAATCAACTGTCTTAAAGTTTCAGTTTAATTTCATATTTGGAAGTGGGCAAATCATAACACCTCAGTGCCTTGCATATAAAATATTTAATATTTGTTTTAAGTTTCTTCTTCCACTGATTGGGCACATCTTCAAATGTTTTTTTTTTAATATGCTAACAGCTACCATAATTGTTCTGGGTGTTATAACACATTAAGTTTTCAAAATAGCTGAAAAGCTGATTGACCAACAAATAGATAATCTAGGTAACTGAAATGTTAATTTTTATCCCTGACTTTCAAAATTCTTCTCATGTATTTTAATATCTTAATGAATTTTCATTATTTTAAACTACATTCAAGCTTCTTATTGTATAGAACATAGTTACTGAAATGAGTAAGAAGTTACAAGTTTCAAATAATAATGCACTAGGTAGATATCAGTAGTATCACTTTATATTTTCATAGGAATACAGCCTTTTTAAATAAAATAAGCCATATCTATGTTAATTAGAAATACATATGTGTTGTAGCTAGTTTTGCACAAAGCACCTGATCAAAAGTAGCTTGTGGGAAAGGGTTTATTTTGGCATACAGTCTTGAGGAGAAACTTCATCAGGTGGACACCAGCAGCTATAGAGTGTGCTAAACACAGGCAAGGGCAAACTGACTATAACACCTGTAAACCTCTTCCAGTAAGGCTGGGGATGAAGCATTCAGAACACATGTGTTTATGGGGGACACCTAATTCAAACCACAAAAATATCCAAAACTATTAGAAAGCTATTTTCTTATAATATTTGAGAGAAAGTGAAATTATACAATGCTGATCTAACCTAAAATCTAAGGTTCATTTTCATAAAGAATTTGTGTTAACAATCAAAGTTAGCAATTAGAGCCAACTCCAACATAAATCTTGATTCAGTTAAAGTTGATTTCCTTTCTGAATAATTCAGTTTTGCCCTTATTTGTCAAGAGTATGCTCCAGGCCTACAGTGGATTCATGTAACCACAGAAACTACAATTATTCATCTTTTTATATGTGTGACTATATATACATATATATTTTACATAAGCATAAATACACATATATCAAGCTCTAATTTGTAAGTTAGGCTCAATTGGAATATAGTAAAATTGAAAATTTTTAATGTATTACAGTAAAAGTTATATGAAAGCTCTCTTTCTCACTGTACCCCATCACCTTTCTTGTGATGATTTGGAATGATGCAATGTCTGCACGAGGTAAAGGAGGAAGGTGACTGACACAGGCATTAGGGTGAGGTTTCATAGACACAGGACAGTGATACAACAATCAATGTGATAATCAAGAAGGTAACCAAGTGACCTATGTGCAGGCTGCGTATACAACACGAACACAGAGAGATGATTAACATCCAGGCTAGAGCAGAGTATGATAATGTAAGATTTCAGCATCTAACAATATAAGATTTTTTCTCTTGCAACTGAGAGGGTTGCAAAATTTAAAATTTGAACTATTTCTGGAATTTTCTTGATTGACTATGGAGAACCAAAACCACAAATCCATGGATAAGTGATGTCTACTCTATTTATGACTATGCAGAAGAGAATAGTGTATTATTTCTAACAGACTTAATCTATTGTTTGGGGAGAAATTAAAATTAAGTAAATTTTTTGTGAAAATACTTCCAAATATCTAAAGCTCAAAATGTCTCTGCCCAACATCTAACTTCATAAGCAGGCAATATCTGTTTAAAATTTCTTGTCTGTGTGCCAACAGAACAAAGGTTGAGGATATTCCTGCAGAGAGAAGGCTGAAACAAGATAATCATAGGAGATATTCTCTGCTGAACATCAAGCTATAGATATTGGAATACTGTTTGATTTTGAGGAAACACTCCTTAATTGTATTCTGACAGATTACTGGTTATATAGGTGAAAGGAACAAGTTTTACAGTCTTTGTTTTAGAAACGGTTCTTCAAAAAAAGTACCTAAAACAAGGTTTTATGGACAAGTAAATTAATTGTGCAAATGCATTACAAGAGAGTTATAATGATAGATGGGAATGAAACAGAAAATCAAGGAGTGAAACATTGTTGTTCACTGTCATTGGAGCCAGCTCACTCCATCCTTCAATAATCGAAGAACTGACTCTAGCTACTATCTGTCCCCAGGAGGAAAAGGGAAGTGTTTTTCCATCATCTTCTTTTCCCTATTCCTCTATGCTGTCCATGTGAACGAAAAGCAGTTTTCATAGGTCATTCAAAGGAAGCCTGGACCAAAAAATAGAAGCATTCAGCTCAGATCTAATGCTGCCAGAGGCATGGCTAGTGCCTCATGTTCACTAGGAAGATGCTGGGGTCCTGGAAAGGACAGGTGGCTGTAGCAGTAGTGGAAACACAAATTAAGGTCAGAGAGTTGGAAGTGCTCCACACAAGGTTTTTATTAACTTTAGACACCATAGAGGAAGTGATCACTTTCCCATATGCTGTGGTTTAAATCTGTCTATAACTGGTGTCCCCAGCTGGTGTCACTGTTTGGGGAGGTTGTGCACGCTGTCTAGCAGTTAGCGGAGGGCCACTAGGGATGGGACTATGAGAATCATAACACAACCCCATTTCTGGTCCTGCTGTCTCTGCTTCCTATCTATAGCTGCAATGTGACCAGCCCGTGCAAGCGCCATCTCCCAGAGCCAAGCTGCTCCTGCAATCATCCTGTCACACCCTCTACACTGTGAGCCAAAGTGAGTGTCTCTTCACATGCTTCCATCAGAATCGAGTTTGACAGTAATGAGAAAAGTAACTAATGCATCACTAAAGATATATGTTGTTCCAATTTTTCAAATTAGTGGCCAAGAACACAGTCTTATTTTGATGATTTCGATATCTGAGGTGAAGGACAGGAGGAAGGGGAGAGGGTGGATATGAGTGCTAGGAACAAACCAAGATATTCTTGGAATTTAAGTCTTAGGGTCTTGAGAGATTTTCAGTAGAATTAATTTAGTGCCACAATCTTCAGTTCAACAAAACAAAATGTCAAGGAACTTTCTTGAGCCATATTCTTTAGCCTGTTTGTTGCACATGCTAATTGACATTACATTTTCATGGAAATGTTCTTCCATGCTGCTAATTCTAATCAGCATATTTGATATTGAGTAGTCAATGTCAATTTCATTTCTGAGCAACTCAGCAGCTTGGAGCAAAGTAATAATCAACACCTACCAAGAGGAAAAATTAAATATATAAAAAACACAAAGCCAAATAATAATCCCAAATGCTACCATTTCATAATTAATAAAAACAAAAACATGTTTAATCTGCTCTCATGTGTAAATAACACCAGCAGCATATTCACAGATCACAAATGCAATCTGAGAATAATTTCACAATAATGAAAGAGGAGAACAAGCTTACCACAACAAGTTGCATATTTCAATAATAATAACTTGTAACGTTAAGCAACTCAGAAGACTTCCATTAAAATCGGAGAAATGTAATAATTTCGGCTTTTCAAACAAACTTATGTCATCCTTTTTATTATGCTTTATAATTCCCTTTAAAAATTAAATTCTAAACATTCCTTATCTCCTTCCCAGTTAAAAGATAAATATTATTCCAATGGAATGTATGAATAAATTCTATTTGTCATCCACATATATATTGTTACCATTATTGGCATTTGGGAATTTCATAAAAAAATACCTACTTCCAACCCCAAAGAAGCCTGTAAACACAGTCTTGGCTTTTCTAGTCTGGTGGGCTACTCTAATTAGAAATAGTTTTACAAGGGCTGGACAGATGACTCAGTGGTTAAGGGTGCTTACTAGTAAAGTGTCAAAGACTGATGACCTGGGTTCAGTTCCCCAGTAACCATGTAAAGCCAGATACACAAAGTGGAGCATGCATCTTTGCAAGGGCAAGAGGACCTGGTACACCTCTCTCTCTCTCTCTCTCTCTCTCTCTCTCTCTCTCTCTCTCTCTCTCTCTCTCTCTCTCTCTCTTCTTTACTCACAAGTAAATTCAAATGTTTTAAAAACTTCTCAGAATAACTTACAGCTTTTTTTCACATGCATACTAAATACTTCTTTACTGCTGGCTCTTCTGGAAGGAGTTAAACAAAACAGGATAACAAAGGTAGCAAAGGTCATGTTTTTAGGTGTTACATATTTCTCTGATTATTAACTCAATCTTTCAGTCTTCATGAAAAACTTGGAAGGATTTGAAATGGTAAATTCACTTCAGAATACATCTTGGCAGTTTCTCATAGTGTTAAACATAGAGGTACCATATGAATGTAAATTTTCCATGTGAAGCAATTTTCCTCCTAGTATTTTTGTCAAGAGAAATAAAAACATATGTCCACATTAAGTTTTTTTAAACTTATACAGAAATGTTCATAGTGGCACAGTTCCTAACAGTCAAAAAAGTGGAAATCATCCAAACACCTATCAACTGATGAGTGGATAAACAAGATATAGAATAACCATACCATGGGTTATTTAGCTCAAGAGAGAATGCAGTAGCAGCATATGGTATAACTGGAATGAACTCTGAAAACATTAAGTATAAGAGATCAGTCAGAAAACATGACACATTATCTTATGTATCAGAATTTTGACAAGTAAATCTACACAGGAAGAGTAACTAATGTCCACCTTGGTAAGGAGAGAAAATGGTAGGAAAGACTTCAGTGAGTCTTTTAAGGGCATAATGAAAATGTTCTAAAATTACTCTATGTTATATGCATAAGAGTGTAAGTATACTAATGATCATTAATTTGCATACCTTATGATGTATATCTTACATACAAATAAACTATTTCTAAAGAAAAAACTTTTGCTTTGGTTTAGGTGCCATTCAAATTTACAAATAAATAAGGTAGAGACCCTCAAATTCACCAAAGCATAACTTGAATTTCTGCTTCATGTTGAAGGTTACTTGCACTTGAAAGTTTTTCTGACACAGCATTAAAGTTTATTCCCAGAAATGACCAGGATATTGACAGTTTTCATCACTGAAAGCATTACTGAAAAATTAAAGACTCAGGCATCTACAAACCAATTGAGTCTCCCCTTACATACCTGAATCTGACTCAGTAACGGCTGTAAACTTCCTGTCCCTTCCTCTTTTTCTCCCTCCTTGGGCCTCTCAGAGTGTGTGTGAGTCTCTCTGGCTTTATCTTGTGCTGCTTGGAATCACATGAGTTTGGTCCAAACCCCCACCCAGCAAGGTGGTAGAGCATAGCAGTGTCTCTTGATCTGAACTATTTGTTTGCCTCTGTTTTATAGTATGGGGTAGCTTCTCAATTTAATTACATCTATAATTTTCCTCTGGTCTGTGAATCGGTCGTGTGTGTATTTCCCTTACATTCCAGATCTACCATGTGGATGTTTTCACTGACACTAGGTCTGTGGCTTATTCTTTAATTTTGGGGTAACCATACATACAACTTTCTTTCCTTCTTAAAATCTTTCATCTGGGTTTCTTGGTTTCTGCTTTGATATTTTCCTTCTGCTATTTTTCCTTAAACTCTCTCCATTTTCTCTCTTAACTTCCCTCCCCAGGAAAGCACACAGCAGATGCCATGTGTGTTCCTTCTAAGTCTTCCTACATGTACATCTAAGCTTTATCTTCCATGTGCTTGGGCCTCTACTTCAATCTCTCAGTTTCTATCAAGTGAGCTTCATGAACTCCCCTCCAGAGGCTTGTAGCTTTACTCCAGTTTCCCCCCTAAAAACTTCAATATTTCTTAAATAAGCTTTATAAATTATGCAATGTTTTCTGCATGAGAGCAGGTTCTAGCCTTCCTTCCTAGATCCCAATCCCCCCTTAAATTACAGAATTTGATATTTCTCCCTAAATAAATTTAAAAATTCATAACTCATCCTTCTTGAGTCCATTTTTATTAATTCTTTATTAAAATGAGGAGAGAATCCAAACTTTGGGGTCATAAATCAGGGAACCCCTCCTGAACCCCCAAATCCTGTATTACTATCATCACCCTGTGTTCCAAAATATCAACTATAACATCACTGTAAACCTGACTTCCTTAATTTCTCCAAAAACACACAAATCAAGCTCTGGTGCTATCATTTCAGCCTCTCAGTTGTGTGTGAAATATGTCCTCTGCTTTTCTTTTCCATTGATGTAATCTTATTTGAGGATCTGATGAACACGTTTTTGTGACTGGATCTTACTAGGTAGCCCAGGTTGGTCTAGAAGGTGTTGTGTAGCTCACCTGACCTTAAACTTGCAATTCTCCTACCTCAGCCTCTTGTGTTCCAATGACAGTTTTATACCACCATGGTATGGGATTTTATGATGTCTTTGAGAGTGATGGAGCCATGTTCAGGTCTCGGTTGCGCTTTGATCTCCTGAGTTAGGGTGCCCTACAATCACAATCACACAAATCTTCCACTATGTCAGTAGCTCTCTGGTCATGGGTCTAGGTGCCTTGCAGTCTTAGGTTTCTAGGAAAGAGGAACTCATTTTGGGGAGGGGGGGAAGAGATGGAAAGTCAAACATTTCTGTTGGTATTCTTAGCCTCCAGCAAAGTGCAAGCTGTATAGGACTCCTTAAGGGAAAAGAGATTAAAACAAGCAAACAAACAAACAAACAAAAATGTTCAGTTTCAGGGCCTTGCTGACCCTAAACTGCCTACTCAGTTTTACTGTCCTGTTCTTCATCAACCACGACTATCTTTGATCAACTCTTTTATGGTGACTTCTATTTCAAAGATTACCTTTCTTCAGGTGAATGGTAAAGCTGTAAAATATGTATATTACAATTATATAAATAGCCTTGACCATAATTTTTGGAGTGGGTGCATTTTCTCAAGCCTTCTAAACATTTCAAATGCCTTTTCTGAAGCTTTGCATTTTATTACTTTCCTTGAATGCCTTCCCTCAGAATCTTATTCTAGTTTCATGACTATTAGAACAGCATCCTGGCTCATGAAACAGTGTCGTACTCTTCCTATTAAGCTTATATGTATTTTATATTATAGAGAATAATATTTAGTTTTGTGACTCATATCACAACATTTCTATTATTAATAACAGTAATAATATTCACAATTTATTGTAAACTATGTTCTACACTACTATGACTGTCTTATATGCAATAACATATCATCTTCACATAAGTCTTATGGTGACTTTGAACATTGTCCCTTTATTATAGATGCCATCACAATGTATAGAAAATGAAATAATCTGTTCAATATCTAAAATGTAGAATGGAGAGATTCAAGCTAAAATATACTGAAAACTGGAATCTATATTTTAAATCACTAGTTCACATTTATCTAGGCTCTGAAGCCTGTAAGTTATGAAAAGACAGCATCTATGTCTTATTTATTTTTGCAATCCAGTACATAGGATATTATCTGCTATATTACTGGTACCTTACATATTGATGTAAAGGCCTAGTCTAAAAAAATCATAACAAATTGCAAATTTATTTTTTAGTGAGGTTCACTTATTTATGTCTACAATTAAATAATGAAAATATATTATACATAAATAAAGGGAAGCACCTGTAGAAAAATTTGTAAAATAATTTAATTTTAGGAGACACACACACATACACATATTCACACACACTTAGGTATTTTCAGTTAACGTCAACAGTAAAAGTGTATCACAAGACAGATGGCAACTCTGAAAAGTCATAAGATTATTGATCATACAGGCACTGAAACAGAAATTTTGTTACTCCATTGGCCTTCAAGGACATGAAATAGGAGTTTGTGCCATGAAGCATTTCTGCAAATACACTATGAAATATGGTGTTCCTCTAAATAGCAAGATGCTACAATCCAGAATCACTCTCTTAAATCACTGCTGGGTATTTCCTTCCCTCTTTTCCATCCTATAAGGCACAAAAATTTCAGAAATAAACTGCTTCAGTGGACTCAATTTGAAAGAAGTGTTGCTCTTTATAAGAAGGGGCAAGTAATATTAAAAAAAACAGTGTCCCCGTCTTCCAAGACAAGCTAGAATTAAAGCAACTGGCAGCCCTTAAAATCATTAATTTCAAATTTAAAATGGTCTAAATCATATTTCTCATGAAGAAACTATAACCAAGTAGAAAGCATTAGTTGTGTAAATTCCAGCATATGAAATCTCCAGGCTTTCTATGGAGCCTATGTTTGGAGTGTTCTCATCTGGTACCACTGGCTTGCAAGCACTGCCCAGAGCTCAAATAAGTCAGCCATGATGCACAATATTAAACATGCATAATGCTGATGAGCTTGAATGTTCATTCATGCTCTCTCACATAGGTTCACATTTGTACATACATGGTCTGTGAGCAAGGCTCATATAACAGAGACAGCACACAAACATGACTTCTCACCTGTTTTCACTACTTGCTGTATATGCTATTTTCTCCCCCTGTTTCAGTATTGTGTTTTAATTTTTTTCCAAGTTGGTCATATTACCATCAGGTTATCCTTTCGTATCTCCTCTCTTCTGTCCTGATTGCACTGAATGCCTTCCTCAGTGGGATTGTCAGTAATCAGTGTGGAGTCATACATGCACCAGTCAGGCCATGTGGGGAGGGCAAAGCCTTGCTATGTATCTTCCCTCCCCGTAGCTCTTACATTCTTTCTGCCCATCTTCTTCGATGTTTCATGATCCTTGAAGGACTTGATGGAAGTCTCTCTTAGTGCTGAGGACTTAGCTTCCTCTAATTTCCTGCTTTTATGAGTTTTGAGTCTCCTCAGTGCTTGCCACTAGCTCCCTGGAGAAGGTTCTCAGGCTGGCCATGAGAACAGTACTCATATTTAACCCATTACTTCTGAAATGTTCCCTGGGCCCTGGCAGATGTGATAAGAGATGATTCATCTTATGCCAGACAGTCGGATTTCTTTTCTTGTCTTTCTCACGGTTATTGGTTCTCCAAGAATTGGCTGTATTTTTTTTGTAAGTAATGGGCTGTATTTAAATTTATAACAAGAAAGTACTTTCCTTACAAAAGCATTATAAGAGTTTGAGATGCTTTTATAATTTCTACCTTTGTACTTAAACACATCTTAGCATTCGGTCATTATTATTAATAAAGAGTCATGCTTGAGAACAAAAATAAGAAAACCTGGCAGAGGAGGTGAGCATGGAATTAGTATCTGATGTGGATAAACAGCGGTGTGTAGCCAAGGTGGGAATTAAAAAGTTGGCTTTTTACTGAATCCCAGACCCTTAAGTCTTTCTATTTTATTTTTTCAGACTTAAATCATGCAGAGATATAAATGACTGACAATAGATCACTGTGTCTGCTCTGTAGTCTGTAGCCTTTCATTTTATCATAGAGTTTGACACCTTCACTAATAATCTAAAGATCCTTTGTGTTAGCAGTATAAAGACAGGTAAGGGGTAAGGAACAGAAAGCAGCATATTACTATTATAATTATATCACTGGAGTCACATCCAAGTCTTAGGACACCAACCTTTATCAGATTCTCCTAAGTAAACGATACTTTAAACCCCCCTGGAAAGCCTTATATACTGTCATCTGAGTTGTAGACACAGTCCTATGATATTTTTGGAAAAATAAAATGGTATAATAGCTATTAAGTAACAGAATCATAAAATGGATAGCATACATACATACAGAGATTATATAATGCAAGTGGAAAAAAGAAAGTTGATCTTAATACGTAAGGTAAGTGAAAAGCAAGCAAAATTACAAAAAAATGAAGCAAAGAAGTATGATAAAGAAATATATTATGTTACAAATAAGTCAAATTGTGTAGAATCAAAATGACCCCTGATAACTCCTTAGAGAGAAATACAGTATTTCTCAAAAAGTTTTTATTTAAATCAGGTTTCTCCCTAAGCAGTGAAACAAATTAATCTTCATTTGAGTAAATTTGATCTATTAAAAATTAATCTTTAAAACAAAAGAAACAAACAGCCTGTAATGTTCGAAAGAAGAGTTATGACATTGGTGCTCCTTGAATAGAGTCATATCTAATCAGTGATGCTGTTTAAGTTTTTATTCTTTCTCCTTTATATTGTGTATTTGCAGCTGAATTTACATATGTTCAAATTTCCCTAGGCTGAAGAGATGGCTCAGCAGCTAAGAGCAGTTCCTGTGCAAGCATGAGGGCCTGAGAAGCCCTAAGAGACAGAAGTTTAATCCCTAGGACCCATAGAAATAGCTGGTCATGGCCATATTGTCTGCATTCCCAGTCTTGGCAGGGGGAGGGGGCAGAGATCAGAGAATCTCAGGGGCTCTTAAAAATAACTGGCCAGCTTTCGTGTCAGTTAGGAGACTCCAGCTCATGTGAGAAGAGATGGAAGAGCAAAGGACAGGGACAATCAATGTTCCCCTCTGGCCGCTATGGACAAGTACACCTAGGGGCAGGTGCTAGCAGAGTGCACCATGTGGGAAATGGGCAAATATACTTTCATACACCACACACACACACACACACACACACACACACACACACACACACACACACACACACTACACGCCTTACCACATTACAAATACACATATACACATTACATGCCATACCACATTACAAATATACAAACACACACATGCGCATGCACACACACACACACACACACACACACACACACACACACACACACATCCACACACAATTCTCCTCTTAAGAATACATTATGTCTAAGACAAAAAAAAAAAATGAAAGAGGAAAGGACTCAATCACAACTTACCAGACCCTTCAAGAAATCCCAGTACAACCGGTTCCTAATTTTATAGGACTTACTTTGTCTCACCTTCCATTATTATTAATGCTTACACTCATGTATTTATTTGCTAGACTGCAGGAAAGGCTCTGAGAACACTTATTAGAGTCCCATTGTGCACTGGTACATGTTATTAACTCAAATAACCACACCATAAGGTTATATACATATCTTGCATAAAGTGAAACTCTGATACAGAGAGGATGTGCTCCAGGGTGGATGAGGAGCAGATGCCTACTTCTCCACATCCTGGTAAGGTGACAATGATACCTAAGCTACCTTTACAGTGACACACAAAATTGAGCAAATCATCCTTTCCCCTCATTAAAGGGGAAAGGTATTTCCTTGTGAAACCTCCAGGCATTGTTGGCGAGTACATCTAGATGGCATAAGGATTGAACTTGTGGGCCAGGCTGACTGCCATGCCAGGACAGCACCATTCATTCTGGTTCCTCCTCATATCCATGAACACCACAGATATTTGTTTAAAAAATGAATCAAGTACTAATACCAAAGAAAAGAAGAACAAGATTGGGGATGAAAATGGAATAGAAAACTAACAATGCATGCCAATAGAAAGGAAGTCTTTTGTTCATGTCTTGCACATTGGGATTTGCATGAAATGAATAGGCTGAATAGACCAGAAAACTCTGATTTTTAGCAAAGGGTTGGCTATTCACAACAGAAACATGATGAATATTTCAAATAAAGGCTCACCACATTTACTTGGAAAATGCCTCCTCTTAGATCCCTTCACTTTCATGCTAAAAAAAAAATGGAAAGGTCAGAGTATTTCTAAAAACATTTTCCTCTAGGGAGACAGCATTTCTTAAAATGACAGCCCAGAAAGACTGCATAAAATCTCAAAAGTTTGGTGGCACCTGTATGTCCCTTTTAAGGAATGAACCATTATGATTTGTTTCCAAATAATCTCTAAATCTGCTTACTGAGATAAATGTCTCTTTTAACTATAAAATTCTGTGACCCTTGGGATTAGGGATAAAAATAGTGAGAGCAGTGGTAGGGAAGAGAATGAAATAAAGGGTTAATATAATTTGCATAATATTTTATTAAGGATAGAAATTATCAGAGCCACCAATAATTACTTTTATGTAGTTGGCACAATAAATGTTAGCATCCTGGGTTTACAGGACTAGTGTAAAATAAAATATGCCCTAGAACAGGGAGTTCACAGTCAAATTTCTATCCTTTTATTAAGCATTACATATTAAAGAAATTCAGGGGGGAACATGTATACTTCATTCTTTAGTCTTGCATGAAATATAATCAATTACAAACATTAGTTGTTACAAGAATGATGAAATGTTAATATATAACCTAAAGAGCGTACTTTCCTTGAAATCAAAGAAAGATACAGAATATAAAATGCATGCCATTTTGTGATATGGAATTTTAAAGACATCATAGTAAATATAGGACTGAAAGAAATGATATAAGTGTGCTATTTTGTGATTACTATCCCAAGGAATGGAGTAGGAAAAAAAAGTGAAGTCCGTTTGTTGGTCCCTCTTCTCTATGACCTGTGTGCCCAATCCTCTCAACTTGTGCCATTTACCACCACAATATATGTAACACCATGATATTTGCTACTAATGAGTCTTGAATATAAACATTTCAAATTCAGGAGTTTGTCTTGTTCATTATTTCATTTGCAAACTACTCACTGGTTCATAATACATTTTTAAATTGTCTCTAAGTCACTTGCAAATGAAAAAGGTGGAATAAAAGTGCTTTTTAAGGCAGATGGTATTTAGAAATCTAAGGAAAAGAGGATTACAAATTCAAGGGCTACATAGTGACATGACAGCGAGTTAGTTACTGGCTGTTAACATTGTATCACAACCATAGGATCAATCCTATTTCAACATAATATGATCTTAAACCTCTTCTTTGCTCTAGAACCTCATGACTATAGAAAGAATTGCACAGTAGCAGCTTAGGGCAATGTTCCTCTGTTGTCTGTCTGGGGATAGAAAAGACAGAGAAAAGGGAAGGGCCTAAAAAGGACTGCCTGTTTTTCATCATACACTGTTAGGACTTAAATTTAACACTGCCATGTTGGCCAGCTATAAGAGAAAACCTAAACATCACAAGAGATACCTGTCTTTTCTTGGGAGCTGCTGAACAGCACCTCTGGCTCTGCTTTCTTAAGCTTATCCTATATGCTGAGAGAGAGACCGAAATCCAAGCATCTCCTAAAATTTTACCCATCCCATTTAAGCACAGTATTTTACTATGAAAGGGACAACACAGTGAGACTCTGCCTACTTATAGACAAGCAGTAAATATTTCCTATTGTTTCCTTAAAACTAAAAGCATACTATTTCCAGGGATGTAATCCCACTCATGAATATTCTATTCTGACAAATACCATATTTACATTCTAGTACACTATAGTATGCTTTTTTAGGGGCATGAGGAATGCTTCCATCATTATGGTATTGTTGTTTTTATTTCTAATGTTTAGAAAACCAAAATCTGAGCTTTATAATGTCTGAGGCAATCCTGTTCTGTCATTTTTTTATGTACATGCTGACTCAATGTCATAGAATAACTATGGTGCTTTCTGCTTTCCCTGACAGTCCAAAGAAAGAGAAATGCATACAAATCATTTTACTGTTTAAAAGTTTTGAATAAAACATGCTAACCTTGTCATACTAAGTGACAGACAGAAATGTCACCATTGTTTGCCAGGGACAAATAATCCATATACTTCATGCATAATTCATTTGATCTTTAAGAATGTTTAACAATATTGAATTTAGATAAATTTCAATGTTAAGATACATCAAACTTCCTTTATCAATTTCCATGTGCCTCATCAGTTTAAGTCTTCATTTCTATTACTTCATTTTTGTATTAACTACAACAAATCTTGAGACTCTTATTTTCAGGAGAAAAATCATAGGTACACTGTTCATATGACAGATGCCTCTCCATGTTCCTCTATCAAGACTTAACATAGAAGCCTCAAATAAACTGACATGTGTCAATGTGCCACAGACACCTAACTTGAAAACATAGGTTGTGTATAAGGCTCTTCACATAGAGCCTTTGGACTCTAAAGAGAGACTGAAGAACTAACTCATCAACATGAGATCTCAATCCTTCCTCAAATGAGACTTCAATGGCTTAAGTCCATTCTGTCAATTAAAGCTTACCAAAGGCAGGTCTGAAAATATGGGGGAAAAAGGACAAGAATATTTAGCATGGGCTTCAAAGTAAGCTGGAAGTCTCTATGCTCAATATCTAAAGAGATGTCAGTGTCATTCATACTCTGTGTAACCTCTTCCAGAGTAAAGCATTCTGTGATTTCCCTAAGCATCAACTCTGAAACTTCCTTTTGACATTCTCGGGTAAAACTAGTGTCAAGGAGACAGATAGCCATTTGGTGGATAGTGCCTTCAACACAGAAGACAAATACTATAGAAACATTTTAGAACTGATTTCATGAGGTTAAGAACAAGCTGAGCCCTGCTGTTGAACAAACACAAATCTCGAGAAACACTATGTATAATCCAATTCTTGTTTTAGAAATACATATCTCCACACAACCAACTTGAATCAAGGACCATTCCTCCATCCACTTCCCATGTAGTTCAGAATAGTGCCTGTTTGCTGAGCCTTGGAGCCTCTGTACTCAGAGATCATTTTATTGCAGTTAAAGCTATTTGATAATTTTTTTATGAATCAAAGGAAAAATCTGGATATCACCCCTCTTCAATACACATACTCCCGGAAGGAGGAAAGGAAACAAACTGAAAAAGACATACATCCTGTGTTTTTTGAAGAACTAATTCTTTTTTTTTGTTTTGCATTTATTCTTTTTTATCTTTATTGTGCAAAATTAGATACACTGATTGAGCAAATATTGTCCTGATATTCCCATTTCCCTCCTCCCTGTCCCCAATCCACTGTGTATCCTCCTCAGTGGGCACACTGGATCAATCCATGTTGCAAGAGGTAATGGATAGCACAGGAGGCATCAAGGTTGCCCCCCTTTGTGTGTTGTAGCTGAGGGGAGCAATGTCTCTGTGTAATCTCTCCCAACATGGCTCTTACAATCTTTCCCCCCCTCTTCTGCTCAGTTCTCTGAGTCATGGAGGGTGAGTTTTAAGTCTGTTTTATTATTGTTCTTGTGAACTTAAGAGTCTCTGTGCTTCTACTTTAAGTTGTGTTGGAAATTGTTGGTGTCTATTGTGCTGACTTTTCCTGAGTTGACTGATTGACTGTGGTTATAGGTCTCTTTCTTGCCCCACCACTGTCTCAAGTGGTTCACTTGGGGCCTATATGGTAGGCCTGGGGAGTTTCATCTGTTGCTGGGATATCAGCCTTCAGCCTGCCACTTTGAAGGAATTTATCACCTACAGGAGTTTACTGACACTATTCTTTGGGTCTATTATGTATAGGATCATGTCATCTGCAAAGAGGGTTAGTTTTACTTCTTCCTTTCAAATTGTAATCCCTTTTATGTTTTTCTCCTGACTTATTGCTTAGGCTAGGACTTCAAGCACTATTTTGAAGAACAGTGGTGAGTGTGGACACCCATGTCCTGTTCCTGAATCAAGTGGGAACTCCTTGAGTCTTTCCCCATTTAGTATGATTTGGGTTTTAGGAGTTTTGTATATTGCCTTTATTATGTTGAGGTATAAGCCATCTATGTCTAGCCTTTCCAAAGTTTTGAACATGAAGTGGTGTTAAATTTTATCAAAGGCGTTCTCTGCATCAATTGAGATGACCATGTGGTTTTGTGATTGAGTCTATTAATGTGGTGTATTACATTGACTTCTATATGTTGAACCATCCCTGCATCAATGGGATGAAGCCTACTTGGTCCAGGTGAATGATATTTTTTTTAAGTGGCATTGTATCCTGTTTGCTAGAATTTTGTTCAGAATTTTTGAATATAAGTTCACCAGGAATATGGGGCTATAGTTTTATTGTTGCATCTTTGTTTGGTTTGGTGATTAGGGTGATGGTAGCTTCATAGAAAGAGTTTGGAAGCCTTCCCTCTTTTTCTCTACCTCAAACAAACTTCACAAATAGTGATTTCGGGTCTATGATTAAGGTTTGGTAGAATGCAGCTAAGAATTCATCTGGTCCTCGAGTTTTCCTTTTGGGGAGGTTCTTGATTGCATTTTTAATCTCTGTGGATGTGATAGGTTTATTTGGGAGCTTTATCTGCTTTGGGCTAAGCTTTGGTAGTTGGTAGGTATCCAGAAATTCATTCATTTCTTCCAGGTTCTCCAATTTTTTGCAGTAGAGGTTTTGGAAGTATCACCTGAGGATACTTCCAATTTTATTGGGTTATGTTGTAACCTCTCCCTTTTCATTTCTGATTTTGTTGATTTGTGCCTTATCTGTTTTTCATTTAATTAGATTGGCCAATGGTTTGCCAATATTCTTTATTTTTTCAAAGAACCAACTCTTTGTTTTATCTATTATTTGATTGTTTTCCTCAACTCAAATTCATTGATCTCAGCTGTGATCCTAGTTATTTCTTTCTGCCTTGAGCTTCTAGGGTTGGATTGTTTTAGTATTTCCAAGGCCTTCAAGTGGGTGGTTAGGTGATTAATTTGAGATCACTCTGTCTTTGTTATAAAGGCATTTAGCCCTATGAATTTCCCCCTTAGGTCTGCCTTCATAGTGTCCCACAGATTTTTGTATGGTGTGTCATTTTCATTTACTTGTAGGAAACTTTCAATTTCTTTTTTGGTTTCCTGAATGACCCATTCATTGTTTAAAAGCTTATTTTTCAGACACCAATAGTTGGCATACATTCTTCTGATCCTCCCATTGTTAATTTCTAACTTTAACACATTGCCATCCTATATAATGCAGGGGCTACATCAATCTTCCTGAATTGTTGAGGGATGTTTTATGACCTAATATGTAGTAAATTTTGGAGAAGGTTCCATGGGTTGCTGAGAAGAATGTATATTCTGTGTCCTTGGGGTAGAATGTTCTACATAAATCCGTCATTTGTAGTTGGTCTATGGTGTTGTTAAGTTCCATTATTTCCCTGCTGACCTTCTGTTTGGATGATCCATCTAGGGATAAAAGTGATGTATCCAAGTCTCCTACTATGATGGAATTAGAATCTATTTCTGTTTTGTTTTTGAGTAAATTTTGCTTTACTAAATGTGGTAGACCTGAGTTTGCTGCATGTATTTTTATGATAGTTATATCCTTTTGCTGGATCATTCCCTTGATGAGTAAGGAATGGCCATTGTTGTCCTTTTTAATTGTTTTTGGTTTAAAGTCTATCTTGTCAGATATTAATGTAGCCACACTCACTTTTTTATTTCCACATGCCTGGTAAATTGTTCTCCATTCTTTTATCCTTAGGAGATTGCTGTCTTCAGAGGTAGGGTGCATTTCTGGAAGGCAGCTGATGGAAGGGTCCATTTTCCTGATTCACCATGCTAGCCTGTGTCTTTGATAAGAGAGTTAAGTCAATTTATATTCAGAGTTATAACTGTGAGGTTTGCTTTAAACCCTGCCATGTTTGAGGGTTTACGGGGGTTGGTGCTTGTACTGTTAGTAGCACACTGCTTTTGATTACCATACTTGTTTTTGATTGCTCTCCTGAGTTAGATTGCTTGTCTCTTCTTTGTGGAATGTCTCCCATAGTATTTTCTGTAAGTTTGGCTTTGTGTTCAGATAATCATAGAGCTACCTTTTACATGAAACACTTTCAATTCTCCATCTATTATGAGGGATAGCATGGCTGGGTACTGTAGTCTAGGCTGAAAGACATACTTCCTTAGTCCTAGAAGTGTATTATTCCAAGCCCTTATGGTTTTCATGGTTTCAAGTGAAAAGTCTGAGGTAAGTCTGATGGGATTGCCATTATAGGTGATGAGTTGTTTTTTTTTTTTTTTTTTTTCTTTCTCATTGCCTTGAGCACTTTCTCTTTACTTTCTATATTTGGCATTTTATCTAAGATATGCCTTGGAGAATTTCTTCTTTGGTTGAATCTGATTGGAGTCCTATGGGCACCTTATACATGGACAGGTATTTCTCTTTTAAGATAAGGAAATTCTTCTTGAATAATTCTGTTGAAAATATTTTCTATGCCATTGGCCTGGGATTCTTTTCCCTTTGGGATCCCCATGATCCTTAGATTAGGTCTCTTTATGGTATTCCATAGCACCCTCATATTTTGTTCACATGCTTTTCTGAAGTTATTCAAATTTTTGATTTCCCTCTCATTCTCTTCTGTTGTATCTTTCACATCTGAGGTTCTGTCTTCCCATTTATTGACTCTACTGGTGAGGGATTCTAGAGAAGTTTCCATTACTTCCATTTGTTTTGTGTTTTCTTCTACAGCTATTTGGATTGTCTCTATCTTTGTGTTAAACTGTGTTTTCATAGCAAAGTTTGACTTACTTAATGTTTCCTGATACTCTTGTAGTTGCTTATGTCTTCAGTTTGTTTCGCTGATTCTTGAGATCTTTTCTTTGCTGGTTTGCCTTTAATTCAATCACTGATCTACTTAATTGTATTAACCCTGATGGCAAAGCTTCTGAGCTGGTTCTGGACCTTTTCTAGGTGATTTTCAATTTTTGCTTCCATTTCCATCATTAACCTCTTCATTGAATCCACGCCAGTATGATCTGGGCTTGGTGTCATCTCATCCTGGGCTCTCATCTGCCCTCTTTCTTTTATAGTTTCACTGCTGATTTTACAATTGGGGATTGGCGAGTTTGGTGTGTGGCCCTCTGCTGTTAAGTTCTTTTTGCATTGTGATCTGCCCATTTTGGTTCCACTTTGAGGGATTCAGAGGTATCTTTTTGGTGTTCTCTCCTCAGCCATATGGGCAGGGTGTGCCCTGGGTTTCTCGGAGAAAGTTAGGCACTCATTTCACTTATCTGAAACTGTGCTTGCCCTCAGATCAGTGGCTGAGCTGATGAATATGCTGGAGCCACGTGGGTTGGGCTTTAGGGCACCCTCAAGCCAGTGGCTTTGCTACCTAGGGTGAGGGTTGTGGGTGTGGGGCTGTGCAGGCATGATTGAGTGCACCCACAGTCTTGTGCAGTGTTGGCAAGTGTGCCCACATAGTGGACCTGCACTGACATGCCCACAGAATAGCAGCAGGTGGGTTCTAGCCTCTGTCTGAGAACAGTACAGCACCTTCATGCTCACAGACCAGCAGCAGGTGGTTGTGGGCCTAAGTCTAGGGACTGGGTGGTGCCTGATAGCCCAAGGAGCAGCTGCAGGTGGGTGCAGACCTCTGTCTGCAGACAGGGTAGTGCCTGTGAGCCCATGGAGCAGCAGCAGGCCAGGTCAGTAGGGGCCTCTGTCTGATGACCAAGCAATGCCTGTGTGCCCACAGACCTGCATCTTTAGGTGTGTGTGGTGGTGGGTCTAAGGCAGGAGTGTGCCCATGGACCAGGTGCTGCATTGGAGGGAAGGGGTCAGGGAGGGAAGGGGGCTAGGAGGGAAGGGTGCTGAGCCGGCAAGGGTTCAGGTCAGGACACAGCAGGGAAAAGACCCTGGGCAATGGCAGGAGCTTGGGGTGGGGTTGGGGCGGCTCTCTGGACTTCTGCAGGAGCAGAAAACAGTTGTGGAGCCCAGTCTAGGCTGGTGTGGGAGCTGGGGAGGAGCTTTTCCCTTGGGTCAGAGCCTACTTGGGTCCAGGGTCTGGATCCCAGATGGAATCTCAAACCTTTACCTGGAGGGTCCTGGCATGGCTGCTAGTTGTCAGCCATCTTGCTCTGTCCCCAGTACTAATTCTTATATTTAAGCTATTTAACTCGTTTATTCTTTCATCATGCATTTATACACTGGTGTGCACATGGACACATGAAAACATATTCTCCTAGTAAGATGGTAAAAGCAAACTGTCTTACCAGTTCAGATGTCTCCTTTGTGGTCTGTTCAGCGTAGTAGAAAACTTTATGCGAAGTTCATTTAACTTTTAAAAGATGAAAAGTTCAGAAATATAGACCTGCATAAATGAACCCATGGGAAGTTATGTTAAAAAGCTTCCTTTTCAGCAATGCATAATGCAATTTTAGGGAACTTTATAGAATCCCACCTCTAAAATCCTACTTGGAAAAGTTTTAGTTGTTGAAATTATTTCTGAATATTTGCATAGCATCATTGTTTTGTGAACTGAACACACAATTTCCATTTGATCGTCCAACAGTTTATGACACTTGCTGTTTGGCAATGTGGGGAGCTTGTGTTTCATTAACTTGATTTCATTTCTAACTAGAAGTGGGATATTGCACCAACTATAATAAAGAAACTCAGAACAGGACCCAGGTACATGGAAGGAGCTTAAAGGAGGGAAAAGAGGAGGATGAATATAATCACAGTATGTTACATGCATGTAGGAGAATATCACAATTAAAGCTACTATTTTGTATAACTAATAAAAGGACTAAAAAAGAAACTAATATATTCTGATTGAAAAATTAACATTAGCCTTTAAGCAATTTATACGGATATAACTAATGAATTTTCACATTTCAGTCACAGTATACATTTGTCCATAGATTCCCATTATTTTCCAACAGTTCTAATTTCATTGTGGAACATTTACCAGATGGAAAGTGGCCATTTTATGGGCTTTTGGCAGATAGAGTAAAGTTGGCTCTGCTAAATGAAAATCTCATGTTTGAGGAGCCTGTGAAATTGGCAATAATTGACTTTTGAACACACAGAGAATTTTAAACCTGTTTATTTGTAAGAAGAGATTCCTATGCAGAGATTTTTTTTAACCCTTTACATTTCATTTTCTGTTCATTTTGATCCTTCAATGGACATTGATTAGGATGCAACTTTTAGATTGTAAATTAGTTTTATTACTAATTCTCCTCATGTACGATATCATTGAAACCCATTTTGTTTAACCTGGCATGTGAATATTAGGAATGGACACTAAATCATTGAACAATTCTTGATGATAATTGTACATACTTCTAAGTCCTCATTTTCTTGAGCTTATGGAACATTTACTTGAGATGACCATTTGTTAATTATATTGGGTGGAGAAGAGTGATTAGTTAAGCATACTACTGGATATTTCCATGAGGGCTGATCCAGAGAAAATCAAGTGGAAAAATTTAGACAAAAGTGAGTTACAATCTATCATGGTTTGATCCAGGTGTCCCCCACAAACAAATTTGTTCTGAATGATCGATCCTCAGCTGATGGTAGTTTGGGTTTTACAATCTCACTGGAGCTGTGTTGTTGGGGGTGGACTTATGTGGTTATAAGCCAGCTTCCTCTTGCCAGTGTTTGGCAAGTTCCTGCCACTGTTCACAGTGCTGTGGCGGAGGTGATGTCCACCCCTCTGCTCATGCCATCATTTTCCCTGCCAGGATGGAGTCTCCCTTGGAGTCCGTAAGTCAAATAAACCCATTTCTCTTGTTTGGGTTCTTTCTGCGCATCAACTTGAATGCTGACCACAACACCAACCAATATGCTATGAAGCCAAAGAAATCTAAGAAGAGGGAGCCAGAAGCTCCATCACGCTGCCCTAAATCTTCCCTCATCAGATCATCACAAACACTTGGGCTGGAGTCAGGAAAGTAGAAGCACAACTCATTATATTAAGAAAAACAATACTTCACAATATTTTTCACATGTTGACATGTCTGAGATGTATTAAATATAAAAATACTAAAGTGTGGATCCTACTATTTTTTTTAGAAAAGGCTTCTCTTCTCCTGGAAAACATCAGAAGTAATTCTGACTTATTTAAACTTTTGTTCCTAATATCTCACCAAGTTTTCCACCTGTCATCATGAAAGTAGCCTCACGCTGACAAGACAAGCTATAGGCTTAAAATAAGGTAAAAGGTTGTGTGAAAATTGCTAACCAGTATGCCTAGAGCCACAGTAAATGTGCAAACTGGACATATGAAAAGGAAAAGCACCTGTGACAAGCTTCAAAGGACGTGCCTGCACTAAATAAGCTCTCTTTTTGTTTGTTTATTCTCTTTCCCATCCCTCACTTCCTTCTTCAGAGTTTATTTTTTTACATATCCTATTCTGAAAATAAAGAGTGACCCAGACAAAAATGCAGTCGTCAACTGATTGATTGTCAAAAGAACCCTTCTGTATAATACATTGTTTAACCATAAAATAAACTAAAAAGTATTTGGATTATATTTCTTTTATGCATATTTCATGTTGGTTAGCTTGGTGAGAGTTAATGGAATAAAGTAACTAAAGAAACCTTAATGTGAACCATTACAGACCTTAAATTCTCTCAATCAACCTGGTAGCTTTTTTGGTATTTCTCTCACCTTGTTTGATATTCAATTTACAACACAGCACCAAGGAGCCAAATGTGTCTTCCCACTATTTTGTTTCAGATACAAAGTGCCTTTCTCACTAGGGTCTAAATGAAAAAAATTTCAAAACTGTCTTCCCTAAGGTTTTCTTTGATCTACAGACTAGTCTGTGAAGGAGGTCAGTTGATTTTAAAATATCATAGAGCTAAATTGCAGAGAAGGATATAAATATGAGGCTGTGGAAGCTGTAGGGTTTTCAAAATCTAGAACCTTAAACCTCGTATCAAGACTTTTCTAAATCATTCAGCTTTTGTGGCATGCAAAAAGAAAGTGAGAAAAGCTTCTTTATAAGCAAAAAAGCTACCCTTTAAAAAAATAAAAACAAAAACAATTGCAGGGCAGACGAACTATATTGTCTGGCACAGCATGTGTTGCCAGAGCACCCATATTCTTAACTGCTCACCTTTCCCATGACACTGAGAATTCTCCTTGGGCAGAGAACACACCCTGCCTCAGACACTGGTATTATTACAAGCACTTGCTGAAAGAGTGAGAAAACTTAGAAAAAAAAAATCTCAACCTTCAGAGAGGGTAGAGATCCACCACTAGCATGGTGGAGAGCTTAAATGCAAGCTCTCTACAGCCTGGCTGATGGCATTCAAACTCTTGCTCCTATTCTTGCACATATTCTTAGCTGGCTATAATCATCCATTTGTTGATGATATATGACAATACCCAAGACTAGGTCATTCATGAAGAACAGAACTTTACTCCCCATACCTTGAAATCTGGAAAACCAACATCCAGTAAGCATCATTTGTTCCTGGGCTGGGAGATTGCTTGCTGCATCTTCACATTGCAAAAGGAAGAAAGAAAGAAAGCCAAAGGCTACCTTACATCACCTTTGGAAGAGCCTCACTAATGGTGGCATCCTCCCAGCCTCATCATCCCTAAAGGCCATTCCCTTTAACCCTATGGCATAGGCACCATCTGAGCTTCAGAGTGGACTCATTCAAACCATGATAGTGAACTGTGAAATATTGACCATCCCTGCACCTTGGTTTGTTCATTCTAAAGCAAAATCATTATAGTATTTATAGGATTGTTATAAGGCAACTTATATACATATGTAAATGCATATATATGCACATATATTTGCATATACACATATGATGTATAGAACAGGTTCTCACACTTATTGCATACTATAATGCTATCTATTGATAGATGATGCTTATATATGTCACAACACTATTCCTAACAATCATCAGAGATAAGTCCTTTTAAAACTCTTTGTTTTTTGATTAGCATACATTACAGATTTCCTTAAGGCAATTTCATACATCATTTGTTCATGTTGTTCCTCAGCCATGCTCTTCTCCTCTGGTCCCTGACTCCCTTATACCTGTTATTTCCCATTAGTCACCTTTCCACTTTTATATAACATATATCACCTTCCTCACCTTTCTTAAAAACCCCTTGTCCAATCTTGTCCCCTTTCTAGTTTCAAGGATATACCATAACACACACACACACACACACACACACACACACACACACACACATATCCCTATAAACAAGTGAGGCTATAAATATGAGAAAGAACATGTAGTACAGTGTAAACCTATACATCCATTGTGGAAATCATCAGTATGAAGATTGTTCAAAAGCCTAAAAACAAATATGATCCAGCTGTACCGCTCCTGAGAATATAACCAAAGGACTTCATATCCATGACAGGAAAACTTTCACATCATTGTTTATTACAACTCTATTCATAATAGCTAGGAGATGGACTGAGCTCTAGATGTCCATAAAAACAAATGAAGAGATAATACAAAGGTGACACATATACACAATGGAATTTTATTAAGCCATAAGGAAAAATAAAATTTTCAGGAAAATGAATGAATCTGAAAATTATGACATTGAGGTGACAGAGACTCGGGGATCATCCTTTAAGCCCACTGTATAGCTGAAAGCAGACATAATAAAGCTTTTAATTGGTAGATATCTAATTTAAACTGATTCATCCAACTGCTAAAGTATATCATCTTAATATTCCCATTTTAGGCAACCATGTTTTTAAATTTAGTTTGCCAAGGTCCTACTACACTCTGTAAGGGATAATGGTCTGTGGAACTGTTGAGTAGATGAAAAGATGCACAAGTTAGTGTAATATATGATTTCAGGAGGGATGAAGTTATCACTAGAAAGAACACAATTCTGGTACAAGGAAAACTATAAAAGAAACACAATGGAATCTTGAAATTCTTCAAGCAGCAAGCAGAAAATGACATGGGCTAGAGACAGGGAATTTTTCATTCAAAAAGTAGTTTTGCAAATGACTTTAAACATTTTCAGGTGCAGGAGCAAAAGTGAGGAGGGTGTTGTGGTAGTCAGCCACGTGCCACTGGGATCATCCTCCAAACCAGATACAGTTATAGGAGGAAAGGATCTACTGAAGCAACAGACCCAGGGGAAGTTCCATAATGGAACTGGACCCCTTTCACAGATCCAAGCAGAGAAAGAAAAACCCATCACTAGCTTCAAACACACACAGAGAAAACTGCAGGAACTCCAAAATAAAGTTCAGACCACCCTTTACATATATATAGCTGGAATTTCAGACCTACCCCAAGAAACACATTAAAGCTGGACCCTAAGATCTGGCCAAGGTGATTATCCTTTCAGGCAGGCAGCTGGAGAAAAACTTTAATAAACTCTTGAATTTTATTTTTGTGGGGGAACATCCATTCAAACTGCCATGGGGAAGAAAAGACATTGAATGGAAACAAGAACATTAGCAATATGAGAGATGTAAAAACAACCCATACACATATCCATGTTGTCTGTAGTTTGGAAATGGTGACAATCCTACTAAGCTTAGAAAAATAGCATTTTCTCAAGGAAGACCCCAAAAGTCATGCCAAGAACTCAAAACTTTGTTTTGTAATTTGTGGGGAGATACCTAGATTTCTTAAAAACATTATGAGAAGGAGGGATTTGGAGATTGTCATACTATTGATTAGTACAGTGTCTTTGGATTTGGAGTGTAATCAGACAGGGGAAAGGAGGGGCCATGCTAGAGGACGTACCAAGATGGTCAACTTCAAGTTAAAAAGTAATGTCTTCAACCATGGCAGCAACACAGAACTAATAGCAAAACAGAAAACATCACACAACACTGAAAGAACCTCCTTAATCAAAAATAGTATCCAGCCCACAGATGGTAGCATGTGTGGAGCTGGAAAGCATTAAACGAGCTGCCAGGGGAAAATGACCAAAGATATTCCAAGAAAGCAGAGGTCATTGATATGCAACACTGAATGATGCCACGAGAATGATGAAGACTGGCAGAGACCAGGAACGCCAAGAAGTCCTTACCCATGCAGTAATGCTAAGAGATCCACTCAGAAGCAGGTAACCCTTAACTAGAACTGGGATACATGGCAATTCCATATGAAAACCAAGAATGTGGGCTCCAAGGGGAAACTCCACTAACCAGAGATCTACAGAAAGGCTATACCCATTAGAATATAGAAAGATTAAAAAAGTTTATATCATTTAACCTATACTGATCTCACTCTCCATTGGACATTCTGTTTGTATGTTTTGGAAGCCAGCAAGAATGGTGGGCAACCCACTCCCACCAACAGGATGGGAGATGTTACCTGTCACTCAGGCAGGAGATGAAACACCCATAACTTACGATATAGAGTCCAAACACATCCTTTGAGGAAGTGGTGAGATGAGCAAGAGTCCCACCTCCATAGCAAATCAGATAGCCTGTGAAAGGATAATGGAGACAGACACTGAGGATACCCAACAAAATCTAAGACCTCAACAGTAAAGCAGACCTAAATCTCACCCACCATGATTCAGGGATCTGAGAGGAAGAGGGGGCAGAAACATTGTAAGAGCCATGGAGGGGGAGAGAGAGAAAATAAAAATCTGGCTACCCCTGGTATAATCCTTATCTCCCTATTCCATGGACTGGTCCAGCCAGCCCATATAGGAAGGCCCCCAGTGGGGTGAGAACAGGATGGAGGGAAATGGGGATACTACCATAAGACTTGTTCATGAAATGTACCTAATTATTTACAATAAAAATGGAAAAAATATTTTTAAAATTAAAAAATCTTTTAACAACGCATGGTTTGCCCACTAAATAATGTAACACATTATGGACAATAAATATATATTAAAAAAAAATTAAAAAATCTTTAAAGAGCAAGAATTAGAAAAGACTAGAAGAATAGCAAAGAAGAGGCAGGCTAAGCAATTTCAATATTACAGATAGTTGCTGCGCATCTGGAAATGTATTATATTATCTTATTAAGTTCTCACAACAGCATTGCAGGATATAATGAATTTAAATTCATTTCTCAGAAATAGAAATGAAGATCTGAATGGGAATACTAACTCTAGCACATTCTATATAAAATTAGAAGAACTACTTAGGCTCCTTAAGACTTGACTTTTATGTAATATGTCCATGAGAATATCTCAGTGGTATTAGAAAACTTAAATAAAACAATGTTCATAACATGCTGAAGAACTGATTTCATGCTATGTACTAATTATAGTGTGGTGGCTTGAATTAGATATCCCTCATAAACTCATGTATTTGAATGTTTTTTTTCCCCAGCTGATGACAACTTGATAGGTGGGGCCTTGTGAGAGGAGGTGTATTGGTGGAGATGGACCTTGAGGTTTTTCAGCCTTAGCTTGCCAGTGTTAGTTTGGTTTACTCTCCTGCCACTGTTTTCCACCAGCTGTGGCAGAGGTGATGTCCAGCCTTTCCTCATGCCATGCTTTCTCCTGCCATGATGAAACTTCTCCTTAAAACTGTAAGCTAAAATGAATCCTTTCCTCTTATCAGCTGCTTTTGGTCAGGTGTTATGTTTGAGCAATGAAAAGGTAACTGCCACAGAATACATAAAAAAATTCTAATGGCTAAGAGTTGGTAATTGCCCAAGACTAAACTCCTGATAAGAATAGCTGACAAAATTCCTTTCACATCCAAAGTCATAGCATTCCATGTTTTGATTTTCAAGGTAGGTTAAACACTGTATCTTTGGAGAGATGGGAACCAAAATGACAGGTGAGAAAATGGGATCACCTAAGTTATTAAGTGCATCCAAAATTAACACTGAGGTAAAGGAGAGTTTTGTTGCAAATGGAGTCTAAACATCACTTACCATCTAGAGTAGGTGTAATGAACAGAATATTCTGTATTTAAAAGTTAGGCAAATATGATATTAGCATATTAGAATTCATTGCCTAATGTATAGCTTGCCAATGAATGTTTTATGAAACACAGAGCACTTTGAGGAACTTTTAAAAATGTATAGTGTTCATTTCTTGTTTTCCAGTTTCATTGGATTCAGCTGCTTTTTCTTTCACTTTTTGTTTCCACATCTTGTGAAGGTATTTTAAAAATATTAAAGCTTGTACTCATGGTATATGCAAGGATTTAGAGAAGGAACAACTGTCCTTTATTGGCTGAAATGGCATCTGGAATTTTCTTTTGTGCAGACATGCAATATTAAATCAGATTAATTTTTAATTTTCTAATTTCTTAAAGGGCAAATTTTAAAACTAGATTTTCTCTCTCACAATACTGAAAATGTAAAAATGTCAGGCTCATCAATCAAATAACCATAATTACAGAAGGATACAACTTCTGTGTTAAATCTAAATCATGTCAGGCTCAGCAATTCTTGTTTGGATAATTGAGCACAGCATTCTTGTTTGGATAATAGAACTTACCATTTAGACCACAGAAGATAAGGGCAACTAGAGTTTTAGGCAATCCTGATTAAAAGGCATAATTTTTTCTGTTTCAGCTTACTTGATCTCATTTCCATGGGAATGTTAGAAACAATGCCAATATCTGACTGAAACCATGAAGTAGGCTCTTACATTGACAACAGTAAACTAAAAGTTACTAGAATGTAGAGAATGTTCCACCTTCAGCCAGGTAGCTCACCATGTGTTCTCCACCTCCCTGGTAAACTATTTTTCTGTACATGAACATAAATAATAAGGCAGCCATGCATTTGAAGTCAAGAGGACATTTACTACCTTTTGTCATATGACACAACACCAACAAAGCATGAGAAAATTTTACTCCTATAAACATGTCATCAAGTTCATCAGTCTGACAAAAACAGAATGCAGTTAATGAAAAATAAAGGGGAAAAAAGCTGAGAGGTTTTGTTACAAATAATTAAGATACTCATATATCAAATCATGTTGTTGCACACTATCGGTACAAGTAGTAATTAAAACCAACTTGCTATTAGAAAGAAGCACTATCTTAATGTTGTGTTATGCCCATCTATCCGATTCTAATTCCACACACAGTGAGTTACACAACCCAATACAAGAGTCTCCAATTCCAAAGGGGAAAAGAGGCACACTGTATTAACCATCATCATCAACAGCTGCCAATCATAGTAAGCAAGGGTGAAGAAGGCTCTTTTAGAACAGAGAGGAAGCAAAACTACTCATTATTTTCATGAGTAGCAGTATCCAGCTGGGAAAAGGGGATGCTATTAAAGTACATTTCTAAACATTCAAGTGAAAAAAAATTGAATAAGTTTTAATTAAAACTTTCTATGTTTAAATCTGTAAAAGTTTCCTACAATTTGAAGTTCTATATTTGATAACTCATCACCATACTTTCTTCAAAACAGGAGAAATATTTTCATTTTCACTATATTTCTCTAAAACCAAAGAAGTCTTAGCTACATAGAATGTAAGTGAAAAATTGGGGTGACGTCTTAAAAATTTCTCCTTTTCTGTCTGGTTTAAAATAGCATAAGATAAAGAAAAGCACATTTAAAACTATTTGAACATAGTGCACTCACTACCTTCATCTTTTCATGTTCTCTCTTGCTTCACCATTAGGGAGTTTGTCAGCAACACAAATGTCCTATTGACAGGTGGGCAGAACAGAGAAGAGACTGCCAGGAGAAGACCAGCAGCAGAGTAAAGGAGGACAGGCTGAATAGGAGAAAGTTCAGGCTGACAAGTTTTAACTATTCAAGACATTCAGAAAACAGATGGACAGACCCACAGGTGAATGGAGTTTATTATCAGGAAACATAACAGAGATCAATTCAGACAAACATCTGGTGCCTGGGGAGGTAGCCACTGTGGGGAAGACACACCCACAGCAACCAAAGCTCAGCCCCAAGACCCAGCTAAGGGACCTTAGTTCACACCTAGGAGCAGAGTGACTCAAAACAGAATTCATGAGTACTGAATGCAAAACATGTTATATTTCTACCATGGTGGTAAATTTTCTCCTGAGCAAAGTGTGGGGAGCAATGTTGTCTCATTTAACCTATATTGATCTCACTCTCCAATGGAGATTCTGTTTGTATTTTTCAGAAGGCATTGAGAGAGCTGGGGACAACTCAATTCCTCCAGCAAGACATTCGATGATGGCTGACATCCTGGTAGAAGACAAACCACCTCTGGCCTTCACACTGGGCCCAAATGAAATATATGAGAAAGTGATGAGACAAACCGGAGACCAATCACCACAGCAAGTCTGATAACTCGTGAAAGGTCAATGGAGACAGACACCAATAATACCCAACACAACCCAGGGCAAAGATCCAGAGATACTTCAGATCTCAGCAATAAAGCAGACTTAAAACTCACTATGACTAGGAACTAAGCAGAAGATGGGGTGGAAAGAATGTAAGAGCCATGGTGGGGGAGAAGATCCAGAGACGTTGCCCCCTCAGCAACAATACACAAAGGGGGAAGAAAAAAAAAGGTAAAACTGGCTACCTCTGGTGCAGTTTATAACCCCCTAACCTATGGGCAGATATAGTATGTACACTGAGGAAGGACCCCAGTGGGTAGGGGACAGAGAGGAGGGTAACAGGGACATTTTCACAAGATGTGCTCATACAATATATACTTATTCATAATAAAGATATTAAATTATAAAAAAGATACTGATATAAGAGAAGCCTGAAGTCTGGAAGAAAATAATCATCAGCCTAGAATTGTATGCAATGCCAATTTACTCATAAAATAAGCATGAAATAAAAATGTTTGCATTTGTTTGTGTATTTTGTTGTTGATACGTCATAATTTCTAATGGAACGCTTTCACTGTTGAAGTTTAGGGAATAATATTTATTTGTATTTATTTAAAAAAACAAAAATTTCTCACTTAGCACAAGAAAATGCTCAGTTAGCACAATAAATTAAAAGGCTAGTACTTTAAGCATTGAGCAAAACTGTATTTAACTACATAGTAACATAACATATTAAGTATATTTAATTGTTTATTAATTGTGATTATATCAAATTTGAATTTATTTTTTTTAATTACAAGTACTTGCCTATGTTCTATGATTGCTGAAGATTTAGTTAATTCCACTGTTAGGTTTGCTTCATTTTCTGAAGTAAAATATTTTTATAATAGCTTCATTAGGCCTGAGTTTCGGGAAAGGAATGCAGTGGTTGAAATGAACTCAGAAACTTATAGGTACATGTGGGGAATTCCCAGCAAGCAGCACAGCTGATGTGGGTGATGAAATTGCTTTGAAAGAACTGTTTGCATTTGGAGGCAAATACCTCTAGGTATGCAATAACTATCCTCTCTGTCTTATAAGTAGGCTGGAAATTAGTAATATAACAAGAAGTTTCCAAGATGAATTTTTGGTAACTGATTTGTAATCTAGCCTTCCAAATATCCAGACATTTATGAACTATTAATTTAATGGAAACCAGCCTGTCTCTCCAGGTGATCACTCCATCTGCAGACTTCTCACTCATCCTTTAAAATAGCTTGCATTATCTTCACCATACAATGGAAGTGGCATTTCAGATGTGTTGAGCATAGCTTTGGACTTCCCACCAACAGTGAAGAATTACATCCGTACTCTCATATATTGTTGCTCTGAAGAGCATCACTCAACTAGAATTTGAGTTCCAGTTCTGTCATTTACCTCATGTGAACTTCAGGGAGTTACCTAACAATCTTGGCTGTTCCCTTCTTAGTCTGTAAAGTGTATATCCACTTCACAGGGCTACTTGTTATGATGTATGATAACAAACAATGTAAATGAAGGGCTTTGCAGTGGACATAAGTACTTGGTGCATTGCTGCTGTTGCTGCTGTTATTGCTGTTTCCACAGATGAAGATATTTTATCTGATTCCAAAAGGAGAAAATAGGAAAGATGACTGAAAGGGCATTTGAAACAATCCAATTGAATAAAGCTCTTACAGAATTATCATGTAAGCTTGCAGTTCTTTCCTTTTGAGACGACATGGCACTTCAAGTAGAAGAATGTTATTAATCTCAACCCATCAAAAGTCGAGCAGGGATAATGCCACTTTGTGAATCTCTTTTAAGGAAAAAAAGCAAAGTATCTTTGCACATAACTATTCATTAGAATATTATTTAAAATGCTGGGGAGTTTCAAGAAGCCCAAATGTTTAATAATAGTGTATGTTTACACAAATTATACCTTATCCATTGACTGGATAATGTAATATTGATAATTTAAAATATTTGTGATACAATGACTATATTTCTGAAATAGTGTGAAGGAAAAATTAACACAACATGGTGATTACAGCTACTTCAAAATACACATGTAGATAAAAAATAGAAGGGTCTGATTCAAAATGGTGCCAGATACAATAGAAGTTATTTCTCCTCTTCTGTGACTCTGTGATATCTCCATAAAAAGCTTGCACATAAGAAATAAGATCAGCATTTCAAAGTGATACCTGCACACCATGCTCCTGACCCTAAAGTCTAACAACTATGTGAGGCCAGAGGGATCATCTGAACATTTAAGAGTGGTAATGTTCACACATGGAGGATCACATCATCATAGTGATTGTCACTTTCTTCTTGGCGTCTATGGAAGATAAAGCTATTACGACACTGTCTCTTACATACATGTATTATACGAATGCCAGGGAAGAGAGCAGGTTGGGGAAAACAGGTTAACTATTGCAGTAGTTTGAATGTTACATGTCTTCCAAAACCTCATGTGTTTGTGATTAGGCTGCCTACTTTATTCCCAGTGTGGGGAGTCTTTGGGAGATGGAGCCTTTGTTGAATAGGTATGTCACTGGAGGTAGGCCTTGGAGTGTTATAGTCCAGCCACATTTGTTTCACCGACCTCACTCTCTACTTCCTTCCTATTGCTGTGGAGAAGTAATGTTTGGCTGTTTGCACCTGCCATATTTAACCTGCCATGATGAAACATCCCCTGGAAACTTGAAGCTAGAAATAAACACTTTTATCCTATAAGCTGCTTAGTCGGATGAGTGTTTTATCCCAACAAGGAGAGGGTAACCTCTACCACCAAACAATGTTGTCTCTCAAGCATACTGAATCCTTATAAAGCAGATGTGGAACTGACTTTTTAGTACTCTGAAGATTAATTTTACTCTGGTTGGGCTGGACAGATAGCTTCATGATTAAAGACACTTGCTACCAAAGTCTGCAATCCCAGGTTTGATTCACCAGCTCCCACATAAAAGCCAGATGCACAAAGTGGCACATGCAACTAGAGGTTGTTCAAAAAGTCAAGAGCCCTTGGCTTTCCAATGCTCACTTCTTCTCTCTCTCTCCCGCTCCCTCTGTATTTTTCTGCTTGAAAATAAATTTTAAAATATTTGAAAAATTAACTCTGGTCAATGTTTTAAAAATTATTAACTGATAACATGACATATTTGTCAAATGAAATTGTCTCTCAAAAGCGATCTCTTAACAGCCCTTTTTGAAACTGCTTAGGGACTTCTTTGTGTCCACTGGGGTAGCAAGAAGAGGATGAGGAGAGAAAACTCAATGTGCTGTGGAGTGGAAGGTGCCAAGCTGAGCAAATTTGAAAATCAAATGCATTTTTCAATTCTCAAAGTGATTTTAAAAGCAAAACCTTGGAATTACTGCCAAATAAAATTAATCCTTTAAAATGATAATACAAAGTTTTTAATCATAATGAAGAGTTATGAGTTCTAGGAGAAGATTTTAATATTTCATGCCTCAATGTGAAGTTCTCTTCAGGTCACCTTTTGATCAATGTTCTCATCATCTCTTCCTGCTACAAGAAGAAAAAGAGGGAGATTTGGAGACTCTATGGTTAATATCATCTGAGAAAGTAAAATAAATCCTTATCCTTCTTAGTGTGTGTATGCTTATGAATCAATGTGTAATCTTATGATGTTTTATAAAGTGATTCATTCCAAATGCCAGTAGTTTACAATAAGCAAGGAGGAGAGCAGAAAGCACTAATGACTAATCCCTATGCTTGATCAATGAAGACAACAGAAAAACACAAATGTAAAATTGTTCTTCATTTATAACATTATTAAGAATAGATTACTGCATATTTGCTATTTGAAGATTTAAAAACCTCAAAAATAAAAATAAATTTTAAAGTCAGTATGAATACTCTGTGCTTATGAGAAAATATGTATTTATTCAGCCAAAGAATATTTAACAATTTACTCTATGCCACACACTCGAGTTATTCTCGAGCCTAGACTATTTTCTTTTCTAATAGGTATGGTTTCTGTCATCTTAGAGCCTTCATTTTGGTGGAAACAGATATCATGTATGCATTAAGGAGACCACTATAAACTATGGGGGAGAGAAATAGAAATAGAAAATGTGCAACAGGTGGATTTTTTGAAGGCTTGTCTTTGTGAGTTTGACCTGTGTGACATGAAGGACCAACAGAATTATAACAGGCAGAGGAGGAGGAGGAGAGAAAGAGCATGAACACAGGACAGGGTACAGTTCTGTGCCAGGCTGCATCACAGACATAAAGAACACTAAATCCAGGGAACTGGTTGAGTGTGGAATAACAAAAGAGATTATTTAAACCATCCCTGAGCAAGAAAGAGTCCAAAGATCTAAGTAGTTACTGTATCTCTACCTCCTTGCCCTTCCTGCCTTCTTCCCACCAGCACTTCAATAGCAGATGTGTCATGTGGTATTGCATTGGATCATTCCTGAAACATAGGGGAGGAAGGAAACCTTGCAATGAAGAAGTAGCAGCAGCCTGACTAGGAGAGCCTAGACTAGGAGAAGGGCTCTCTGAAGGAAGAAGTAGGAAGGGGTGCTCCCTGCAGCAGAGTCACAGGTGTGTTGATTTTAGTGCAGAGGGTCTGTACAGTTTGAATCATGACCTGGAGAGCCCCACTATCTGTATCACCAGACACAGTGTCTATGGAGGTTAGAAGGAGGCAGTGAAGGTAGCCCCTGGCTCCTCAGGTTCATCCTCCCTGCTTCGTGCCCAAAACTACTCTTAAACCTGTGATTGGATAACTTCATTTGATGCATACAAGTACCTAAACATTAGACTTTTGTTATTGCTCTTGTACACATGAGATAAGCAGGTGAGGCATTAAGAAATAAGTGATTTATTCAGCAATTCATTGCTAGTAAATTCTATATTTTAGCTCACATAGTCTTACTTATCAAAACCGAGTCTCTGCCTCAATTTCCCAATGCCCAAGTAGTTGTATCAGTATGCAGCAGAACTGTTTATAAAAATAAAGTTGTGCCATTGGGATGAATCTCCAAACCAGGCAGAGTTATGGGAGGAAAGGATTTATTGAAGCTACAGATCCAAGGGAAGTTCCATAATGGTGAAAGAGGTTGGGCCACTTTCACAGGTCAAAGCAGAGGGATAAACCCATCACCAACACCACACACAAACCAACAAAACAGGCAAGAGGAAGAGAGAGATTTTCTTCCCATTTCTATAGCCTTAGGGCAGGATCTTGCAACACTTTCCCAGACTTTTTGACTCCCTGAGTCTCTGGAATTTCCTTCCTGCATTGCCCTTCCAGGAAGGAAATATTGTTTCTAGCTTCCCTGAGCCTTTCTCACATCCTGACTCCTGCTGAGACAGCTGCCTCCTGCTGAGAACGCTGCCTCCTGTCAACAGCCTCAGAGACCCACCCAAGATGACTAAAAAGATCAGATTGACCACAAAACCTAACCATCACAAGGTATTCTTACAGCCCATTTTATAAAAAAAAAAAAAAAGTACCAGGGATTTTGTAGGCTTTTCTCCTCTCAGGACTGCTCCCAGGTGGAGCAAGAAGGTTCCTCTCATCTTGGGAGTGTTTCTGCTTTTTTTTCTATTTTCTCTTATTTCTACTCTTTCTTAAAAATATATCTTTCATACTGAAAACAAGAATCTGCACGAGCTTCCTTTGTAAAGCTCATTCTAAAGAATGGATAGAATAACAGAAATGAATGTAGAAAAATCACTTAGGACCCTATAACAAATCTGGCCAGGTGAAGCTAAAGTTATTTGGTGAGAGTTTAGGAGCATGTATGAAGTCTTAGAACATGATATGGTGATGGCTGGCTGGTGAGGATGAATGGAAGAAGATCCTCTCAGAGATGTCACCCATCTTTTCTGCTTACTCCACTATAAACCTCCTTTTGTATTACCATATATTTTCTGGAAATAAAATAATGCATATGGGCCAGAGACATATTTTAAAGCTTGTCATAAAATGACAGAACCCAATTCATATTTTTAAGCCATTTCTCAAACCCTAATTCATATTTTTAAATGGCCCTTCCCATCTATGAAAATAGATTAGGGAAATTATTATAAAAATGTATGATTAAAAAAAAAACTTCTGGTAAAACTAACAAAATAACAGGTCATTTATTTCTAAATCTAATTTTAAGACCAGAATATAGAAATACTTTTTACCATAGAGATATCTATATAGTAGTTTCCAATGCCAAAATTGAAACTGGGACTGAATGACTCATCACCAAAGTGGGCCAATTGGCTGTAAACTAATGAGAAAATATCAGTCATGCACTCAAGTCTAGTCAGCTTCAGAAATAATTTTAACTCTATGAGTCTTATATCATTTTCTTAAAAGCTACAGAATGCCTTCTGATGGGTCACTTAAGAGAGAATGCTTCCTGTGGTTGATAGCACTAAGTTATTTATTATAATGTGAATAAGATCCGGAAAGGACTCAGCAATCAGTATTCCCCTTACCAACACTCTATATGGATGGTGATCCACCTGGCACCTTAGTAAATTGCTTACTGTACCACTTCCACTGATGGCCTCCCTGTTTCTCTTTCAATTTACAAATGACTATTGCGAGACAAGGATGTTACTTACCGACTCTATCTTCTGACTGCTTATTCTCATTTCAAGTTTCCTAAATACATTTCATTAAATGCACTACATGAGTTTATAAAAGATGAGGAGGAGTTTTGTAATAAGTAAATCTATAAGTAAGAAAAGGGTCAAGGAAATGAATACTCATATCATAATCATTTCCCCATATCCCAACCAAATATCCAAGTATAAGAATGCTTTCATTAATTTCTACCCAAAAAGTGACTGTTTTAGGTACCATTGCTAAATTACAGTGTCGGTCCCAACTTCTGTTTAGAAATATATAATTTGTTTAATTAATATAAGGTAAGCACATAATTTTTCAAATAATTTAATGATGTATGTTTTAAGGCGATTTATGAATTGCCAAAAATATTGCTCAAACTCTGTCTACCCACAAATAGTGCAGACATCATTAATAAATTCCTGTACCATTTCCCTTAGTTACAAAATATATTCTAAGCACAGCTCTGTAAATAGGCTACTAAACACTGATTAGAAATCTAAAATGAGAATGTGATGAAACCCAGTTGCCATCTCTGGATATGTGAAAAAAACAAACCTGAATAGTTGTTCTAAACTAGATATTCTCACAGAACGGGGATGGGATTTTTTGACAAGTCATAAAACCTTTGTGAGCACTTAAATATTTCTTGCCATAGGAGACTTGTGAGGAACAGATTAAGTAATATTGTGAAAATTTCTGTAAACATTATATTGTATAAAATTATTACTTGTTATCACTTTTATATAGAGCTGCATAGCAAAAGGCAATACAATGAAGTCAAATTTAAATAATTCTAACAAACACTTTATTCAGTGTTCCTGGCATACAGTCGCTTTACTTCAAAATACATATTTTGCAATTTGGTTCCACCTGAGACAGCAAAGGTTTGGAGAGCATCTGGGGGCTTGATGTGTACTGAACATTCCTTTCATGCTGTTCTTTCTTCGAATTTGCATTTATGTGGTTGACCATGTGTGCACTTAAAAACAAATCTTCTTGGAACTGTATTCCGTGATTGGTGTGCACATGCTCTAAAGGAAATGGCACTGAGTAAACAGGCATCTGAGCTTCTGCAAGGAGGATGCAGGAAAGAAATCAAGGGGGAAAATCTCTGCTTTGAAGAGATAAAGAAAGCCTGTAATCAGAGTTATCCAGGCAAAGGCATTACCTGTGGGAGGCTGTTCTACTTTGTACTCACGTAGCACCTTTCATCCAGGAAGCTCAAATCACACACTATTTATTAAGCTCCTTCATGTACATGGACCTCATTGATCCTCTCAGCAGGGTTATAAAAGCATATTATGGACCCCACTATGTGAATATGAAAAGTAAGACCCTGGGAAGTAAAGTACCTCATCAAAATGCACAGAAGTAAACAAACATAAACATTAAGAACAGAAGAATAATTATGGGTATGATTCACTTTCTTTAGTGTGAGCACTGATTTTTAGTTATTTGTTTCCATTAAACCACAAACACCTAGTGGCAGCCATGCCTCTCTATGGGCAAAGGCCACCTTTTTTTGAAACTTGTTATCTGAAATTTCCTTGCTCATCTTCTTCCAATTGAGAGGATATGAACTACTTACAGCTCAATCAGGAAAAAGTCTTACAAATCCTTCACAAAAATCTCAACTTACATTTATTTATTTATTTCAAATTAGGGGTGAAACAAGGACAAATGTCCACAAAACAAACTCTAGCCAGTTTTGCAAATCACAATTTACCCTCCTGGTCTAATATGCTCAAAAACCCAGCGGGTTTCTTAAATCAAAACACCAACAAAGCAGGCGCTGCAGTTGCTGTATGTCAAACCTCCCCCACCTCAGAGCTCCGCTTCACTTGTTTCCCAAAGCATTTCTGACACATTCAATCAAACTGATAGAGTTATTCTCTCTTCACAGCAAACAAGATGCTACACACCTTCCTTTCCCTAAGCAAGAAGAGAGACAAAAACATGCCTGCCTTCCTCAAGGAAACTGATAAGGAGGATAAATGCAACTTCCTTCAGTACTTCTTATCTCTCTCTCTCTCTCTCTCTTAGTCAGAGGCTAAAGGTGTCACTGCTGTAGGCTAGTGGTAATAAACTTTGGAGAAGGAAACGGAATTCAAAATTCGGGTTATTTCATCACAACACTGACTAGACTTAAGGAGAAATTCTCATTTTTCCTTCATTTAGACTCCTATGTGATCAATAACCCAGATGGCAAGTCCCTGAGCTAATTGTCTGCACCTTGCACTTTCAAAACAGGGCATACGAAAGTTCCTCATAAACATTTAATAAATCATTTTGCTTTTTTTCTCTTTCTGCATACATGATTTATAAAGTCAACAACAAAAGGGCATACTTATGAAACAGGCCACAGAGTCTGTTGATCTACAATAGGCAATTTCTCCTGTGATACCATTTCCAAATCTGCTGAAATGTGTGTTGGCAAGGTTTAAATTTCTTTTTCATAAATAATATATTTTCAAAATAAAATTAAACATCACTACCACCAAAAAGAAAGCCTCAATAAGTTATTGCCACTGATTTCCTGGGTGGTAATTATCTGCTTCTTCCTTATATACACATACCAACACAAACCCATAATGAAAAATTCCCATATCCCAGAGAGCAGCCTCCACCAAACCAAAACTAACACGATTAATAGGCACACACACACACACACGCAAACACACACAAATGTATACATAATCCAATACACATGTGTGTGATAAATCATTACTTGCATGAACTTATCAAGTTAAACTAGGAACTTTTTTCCATTTAAAGCATATCCACTACTTTATTTTTAATTAATATCTTTATTATGAATATGTATATACAATGTATGAGCAATTCTTGTGACGGTGTCCCCATTTCCCTCCTCTCTGTCCCCTACCCACTGGGGTCCCTCCTAGGTGCACATTCTGGATCTGTCCATAGGGTAGAGGGTTATGAACTGCACCAGATGTCAGGTTTGACTTTTAAGAATGATACTGTGGTTTGATTCAGCTGCCCTGTAAACTTAATGAAGGCTTCATCAGCAGCAGATGGCAATTTTGGAATTGTACCCTTGTTGAAGTTGTGCTATTGGGAGCTGGCTTATGGGGGTTATAGCCAGCTTCCTCTTGCCAGTGTTTGACACAGCTTCCAGATGCTGTTTGAAGTGCTGTGGTAGAGGTGGTGTCCACCCCTCTGCTCATGCTATCATTTTCTCTGATGTCATGGAGGTTCCCCTGGAGTCTATAAGCCAAAATAAACCCATTTCCTCCACAAGCTGCTTTTGGTTGGGTTCTTTTCTGCATAGCAATGAGAAAGCTGACTACAACAGATGCTGATAAAAGTTAAAAGTCATTAAGTTGATTTTGAAGTAGAAGATCCACCAGAATGAGCAAGACTCAAAATAAAACTGGAGAAAACAGCTCTTCATGCACATATTTTGGAATTCATGTTATAGATAAAGAAAGCTGAAGAAAGACAGACCTAAGAAGGGAAAGCACTCTTCTCAGTCTATTACTGGTGATTCCTGTGGGCGGCTTGATTTCTCTACCTGAGATTATCCACCCCTACTCATTTCTACCTTGTCGTGACTCGGCACACTATTCTCCCAATGCCTTAGCCCCATGGATATTAAAGTTTCAGAGTTTTAAATGTCAGAACTCTGAATTAGGTGATTCAACATGGATACTGTGTTGTAAACTTGCACAGCCTCATTCTAGAGAGACAAGTACATGGGCCAATGTTGAAAATCAATTAAAAAAACTGGCTCATTCTCTACCTTGCAATAGCAGGGCTACTCAGAAATGTTGGCAACACAGAAGGTAAAGCCACCTATGGGCAAAGGAAAGTCATAGGAAAGATATGCCAAGGATGCCAAAACCTTCTAGAACTCCAAGGGTGCAGTTTGCACATGGGTTACCAATAAAACATTTCCCTACTTTAGAAGAAAATGAAAAGCCTTAGACAAAATGCTTGAGGTTCATTAAAAAAAACTGAAGATTTGTCAAGTTCTAATAGGCCAATTTCAAAGAACTCTCTGGAAGCAAAGGAATTAGGAGAATTTGTGTGGGTGGGTTACCCAAAGACATGAATTCCCCTGACCCACTATTTCTGTCTACCTTCTCAGTCCTTACTGCTTATTGACCCTACAAAAAGGGATCCGAAGTTTATCAGCTGTTGTAATTTCATAAAACTTAACACTGGCCAAGCAGTTGAAATGAAGACCCTTAAGTGAGATATTAAATACAAGGCACTTGTTTTCTGGAATGTTATTTGCTTGGACTTTTGTTTTTCTTTTAAACTTAATTACTTGTCAGACAAATGCCTTTGAGTCAATTATCAAACTTTCAATTCCCAAATGTACTTCTGATGTTCAACTATGGAACTGGATTTCTATTTCACTGAGGGAATGAAGGCCCTGGAAAAGAACTTCCACAGGTTTTCACCACCACACAGACGTCTGAGTACCTTCATTTATTGTTTCTTCCTGTTGCTGCACACTGTCTAGTAGCCTCCCCTCCTGTACACTACTTACCATTCCCTCTCTGTTAGTCAAGAAGTTGTCCCTGTAATTGGTCCTTCTCATTGCTGTGTTAATGTGTTACTTCTCCAGAAAATAAAAGCACTAGAATGATGTGTGGATAAATATATGGATGGATGAATAGAATTATTGTAAGGAATTAGATTTCAAAATTCTGGAGTCTAAGTAAAGTCCCAAGACCTGCAGTCAATGAGCTACAGACCCAGGAGAGCTGAGGACACAGTCCCTGTTTGATCTGAATGTATGAGAACTGAAGTTCAGGTGGGGTAAGGTCCAGTGTGAAAACCTGGAGAACACTGATGTCAGACGGTGGACTGAGACAGAATGAACTCTCCCTTACTCAACTTCTGCATTCCTATCAAGCCTTTCACGATTTGGACAAGCTGAGGAGAATATTCTGCTTCTCTACTACTACTGTAGAAAACAAACAATATGTAGGCATATAGAAAATTAAGTATTACAATTCCTCACCTAAAAATAATTCAAATAAATCCTGCTTTTTCACATCTCTTTCAGTGGCTTTTACATTTATTTAACCAAATCATTTGTTTAATAATTTCTCTCAAGTTGTGTGGATTTCACCAAGTCTAGTCTTTCTCCTCCATCTCCTCAGAAGCATTCTAATACAGCAGCTCGGTATAAAATAAAAGCTAACCCTAACCCTAACACCTTTCACTCTGCCCAATTTATCCTCATGGAAATAATCCCTAGTTTACATATTCACCTGGGTGTTTTGCTACACATATACTGATATTTAATGCACATAAGGGATGTTCATTGCTCAACAATGTTAAATAAATTAGATAAAGCCCCATAGGCAGTGTGTAAACCTATTTCTCTCTCCTCCTCCTCCTCCTCCTCCTGCTCTTCCTCCTCCTCCTCTTCCTCTTCTTCTTCCTCTTCCTCTTCCTCTTCTTCTTCCTCTTCCTCTTCCTCTTCCTCTTCCTCTTCCTCTTCCTCTTCCTCTTCTTCTTCTTCTTCTTCTTCTTCTTCTTCTTCTTCTTCTTCTTCTTCTTCTTCTTCTTCTTCTTCCTTTGCACTTGCTTTCTGTCTAAAGTTTAGTATGTTTGTGTCCATGCTTCTGGAACAAAGGAATAAATATCGGAGGCACATTAAGGTGCTCATGAGTAAAACAGTGAATGTCTTTTGTAGTCCATTATAAGTGCCCAGTATCTTAAAGGAATTAATAACTAAGAAAACACACAAGCATTCATTTATTGTTTTGTGTTTATTCTTTAAAGACTATAAATAAGAAAATGGAACTGCTACAATTTCCAAAATAAAAGTAAGAGGCATGTCTGACAGTGCTCAAATCAGGAAGACCTTTAAAACAATTCCAACTCACACAGAAATCCAAGAGCTTGTTAAGACTCACAGAAGGAGTCAACATTTTGACTCTGAAATTGAAGTATAGGAGAAAACATACTAAAGTGTAGTGTTGCAGTCAGTCACACACCACTGGGATGAATCTTCAAACCAGGCACAATTTGGGTAAGGAAAGGATTTATTTGTAGCTATAGATACAGGGGAAGTTTCAGAAGGCAAAAGAGGCTGCTCCCCTTTCACAGGTCCAAGCAGAGAGAAAAACCCATCACCAACACCATACACACAGAACAGCAAACAGGCAGGAGAGCTAGGAGAGAATTTCTCCCCCTTTATATAGCCTTAGGGTGGGGTCTTGCAACTCTTCCCCAGACTTAATGGCTTCCTGAGTCTCTGGAATTTCCTTGCTGCCCTGCCCACACAGGAAAGGATGTTTACTTCTAGCTCCTTTGAGCTTCCTTACATCCTGCCTCTCTCTTGCTGAGAGGCTGCCTTCCTGTAAACATCCTCAGAGACCTACTCAAGATAATAAAAAAGATCAAGTTGACAACAAAACCTAACCATCACATGTAGTTAGAAAACAAGAGTGGGAAGCAGGCTTTGTCAATGACAAACTATGGGATTTCGTCTGAGTTATTTAAAATCTTTGATCACTGTTTCTTCTCTGTATGTAGATTAATTTACATGTGCTCCAGTTCTCTAGGCATTTTTTTATATTTTCCCCTTCCTCCTAATTTTCACTAGTCTGTCTCCCATCAGCATTCTGAACAAAAGATAGCATACAAAATATTGTCAAAAATAAAAGAATATTATTTAACTATCAGAAATCTTTATAACATTCATCTTAAACATGCCAAAAACAGAACAAAGCATTGGCTAAGTAACGATAATACCGATGAGAAACCTTCCATTATACTAATATGATTCACATATCAATAAACTTTTTCAGATCTTTTCAAATTTGTTTTTTTTCATTTATTTTTTAAAATAATCTACTATTAAAAATTTATACATGGCTTTGGATAAGCATACTTAAAATTTTTCTAGGTCAAATCCTTAATACTTCTGTTATTAAGGGTTGTACTCATCTATAATCTTACCGGATAAAACCAAATCATTTTCATAGCTAACTGTACCAATTTGCATTTCATTAACAGTGTAAATTGCTCTATATTCTCACAAAGACATTATTGTCTGACTGTTTGATGTTTGCCAGTCTGCTGTGAATCAAATGATTACTTATTATTTTAATTGGCATTATCATACTTATTAAGGAGGTGACTATCTTTTAATGCATTTATCAATGTTTTCTGATATAAAATATACCCTTTTGTGAAGTAGGTCCTGGCTTGGTGGAATTATCTTTTTCTGACTAATCTATTTAAGAGTTCTCCATAATGTAGGCACTAATCATTTATTGAACAGAGTTGAAGATGTATCCACCTATTTAAGTTAGCCTTTTTTTTTTTTTTTTTTTTTTGGTTTTTCGATGTAGGGTCTCACTCTAGCCCAGACTGACCTGGAATTCACTCTGTTGTCTCAGGGTGGCCTCGAACTCATGGCAATCCTCCTACCTCTGCCTCCCGAGTGCTGGGATTAAAGACATGTGCCACCATGCCCGGCTAAATTAGCCTTTTTTTATTCTACCTACATATCTTCTGATATAAAAAGGATAATTAATCCAGCAGTGGATTCTGTGAGCCACACAGCCATACAGACAGCCAACAATGTGGCCACCAAAGCAACAGTGGCATTGCCATTATATGGGTAATCATTTGCTTTCTAACAGAATATGAGGACCACGGGAGAGAATTCATGCCTGAAACTTAAACCCTACTCTAAAATCTATGGCTGGGAGATCATAGGTCCCCGGGGGAAGGGGGAAACTACTCCTGTTATTGGCTAAATGAATAAGTTGTGATAATTAAATTTGCCTCTAAATATCTATATTCCAGAAGCTTCTATTTGCAGATGGTAGTGACAACTGGGAAGAGTCAAAACTTATCAAAGTGCTGAGAAGTTACAGTTGAGTGTTCAGTATTAAATCAGCTAGCTGTATCTTACCTACCAAGGCTCAGGGAACACTGCAAAAAGGGTGGCAGAAAGAATGTAAGAAGCAAAGGAAGGGGAGGAGTGCTTTGAAACACTATCTTCTGGACACAAAATGACTGTTGCATTCATAACCACACAGCTCTTGTCATTACCTGCATGATATTGGGACAGTTGACAGTGTGTCCTAGATAATGGAGGAATGTAAAACAAAACAAAACAAAAAAATCACATCACAATAGGCACATCACAATAGTTGAAAAGAAGAAGGAGTTTAGTGGAAAGGAGATTAGGGGCAAAAGAAAGCAATGGGAGGGTATCATAATCAAAATATATTATGACATGTATGAAATATGTTATGGACATGTATGAAAATTATACATAAAAAGGTTGTTTTTAAGATTACTTAAATGTACTCAACTTGATTAGTGTGTTGTTCAGTGGAATGTGCATCTCCATCATATAGGGTAGATGAGTTTATATCATAGATTCTTTGGCCAGACTCCTAGGTTGCCTCTCATATTGACTATACAACCTTGGATAGTTAACTGCATATACTTCTGTTGTCCCATCTGTGCTATAAGGATCACATTTCATGGCTGTTTTATTGAGAACCCTAAACATTAGAGTGCATGAGCTCATTGGAATTGTACTTGTTATTACTAATATTTTATTTTAAAATATTTAAAATTTGAATTTGATTTAAATCATTAAATGCCAATGAATTTTGTATTTTGTATTTTCATACAGCCTAGGGTATACGCCCACCATCACCTGGAAAGAACTTCAAAAGTTTGTTTTTCTTCTTTTTTTGAGACAATAGCTTATGTTCTTGTCATTGTTCTCATTTGAACATACATGCTGCAAAGCAGGTGTCCCTAAAACATGGATTGATTTACCTCTTATTCATATGTTATAAGGTATGAACATTAAATATGTGTGTGTTAACTAAGAACAATACCTAGTCATCAGCTGAAAAATGCTACTTATATCCTAAAAGACTTCAATTATCTATAATCTAACCTAATTGATAAAGATTTTGAAATTCATACACTTCTGCAGACCTTCTACATTTCAAATTAGCAAATCCTTCCACGTTCCTCCTGCCAACAAGTTCCAAGACTAAACCCACATGGTCAAAGAACAGCCCTACTTCTCAGTACTTATTGTTATAGGTACCTTTGCATTGCTGAGAAACATCCAACCACATGCAATTTATGGAAGGAAAGGCTTTAGTTTAGGTTTAAAAAATCCTGGGGAAGTACCATTAATGGTGAAAGAAGCTAGCTCACTTCCTTAGATCCAAGCAGACTAACATGATCAAAGAGCTCCAACTGCTCTGAACACACCTTAGTGCCAGAATGCAAGATCTATCCTCAGTGACAAACCCTTCACAGGTTTCTGGAGGCTTAGGTTGCAAGCTTAATAAAAAATATACCAGGCTGTGGAGGACATATGTTCATATTCAAACTAACACTCTACCAAAGCCCACACTGGTTTATAACATATCTCACTTAAAACACCATTCCATACTCAGTTGTCTTTACTTTTGATTCATTCCTCTTAGAAGTTGCAGAAATTTAACACAATATAATTCAAATCCCATCACCCCTCTCCCACACCCAACACAATTATCTAAATGTAATTCTTCAGGTCTACACAATAATCAAAATAACCTCAGATTCTTTTCCATGGATTACTTGGTCCTTGGAGATCTAGCCACTGCATATGTCTCTCAGCTCTTTTTTAAGGCTCACCAATGCTCACAAAGGTCCAGTCCCATGCTTTCCTCCCGGGTGTTAAACTTAACCTTACTCAAAACTGTTAACATAGAATGTGTTTATGTCCTAAATCAAAAAGACCCCTCATCATAGATTGACCACCTAGTTGAAACTGTCCTACCTCCAATTGACTTGTTTAAATTTCATTTACAAATTTTCAAAATTTTAATGCCTGGTTCTAAATTGTTTGTGTCATTCAGCTAGACTAAATTCCTTGAGGGCATTAGTACAATCTTATTTTATAATCCCAACATTAGCACCTAGTATACATAATTAATTCCTGGTATTATTAAATTAATGATTTACTATAAGATATATTTTAAGGCATTTATATGCAGTATTTTATAATCAGGAGACATATTTCTACAGATAACCCCTGATAATTTATACTTTATATATAAAGAAACCTAGACACAGCCCAGTGTGAAATAACTCCCACAGTCTCATGTGTTTTATGATAAAGCCTCATACTTAATCCCTAACTGGTATCACCTTTGTGGATGGAGCCTTGTGGGAGGAGGTGTGTCACTGAGGATGGACCTTGGGGTTTATTAGTCTAACTCTACTGGATATTAATAGCTAGTTCACTCTTGCTGCTTTATCCCAACAGATGTAACAAAGTGTGATACTTTGCTGCCTGTTCTCGCCAGCATTTCCCTGCCACAATGAAACTTTCTCCTGGAAACTATAGGCTAAAATAAACTCTTTTCATAAACTGATTCTGGTTGGATATGTTATCTAGCAATGGGAAGGTAACCACTACACCCAGTAAGTAACAAAAATAGAATTGAAAACCATGTCTTTCTAACATTTTATCTCCTATTAGCATATTGCTAGATGTTGAACAAGCATGTATATATTTATATGGAGAGATATATGCGAACATAAAAAAAAAGAAATTCAAAAGAATTATAAAAAGGAAAGATGAAAAAACTAATGAAAGCCATTTTTAGCATCTTCCACATCATCAAATAAGCTTGGGAAGGTCAGAACTGGGTTTCAAAAATCACACCCCAATAGAATCTATAGGAAAAATTGCTGCAACTTCCTGAGAAATGCCTCAGGATACAAGGGTTGTGAAAAATGCTATAAAAATGTAAAGTTGTTCTTCACACATTTGCTTAGTGCTTTTGTGTTTGTCAAGGTGCAGCCCACACAAGAACACAGTGCTTTCTCTAATTTAAGCTTGAGGAGTCTGACTCTTACTGGTCAGAAGAAATAAAGGTGTTTTTTTTTTTTTTTCAGAAAGGAAAATGCATAGATCTCAACTATTATGTACTATAAAGTCACAGTTTAGAAATACACATCCCATCCCTATGGAAGTAGGTCAGTCATCTTCCCAGGACACTGTTGCAAATTTCACAGAGGCTAATGCTGGCCTGAAGGACAAAGATATAGGTAACTTGCACCAGATTTAGTTTAATTTTTATGTTCTCAAAAACATTAAAATTTTTAAAGTTAAAATATTTTATAAGTTACAACATAGCAAACAGCTTACCTAAATGCCTAGTGCTTCCATTTTAAACCTAGAAGTTTACTAGACTGTTCTACAAACAGGAACTAGGTCTATGGCTTTTCTCATGGTCTTGGGTGCTCTTGGTGCCAAGTTGTAGGGCCTCCCAGACCTTATGCCGTTGGCTAATAATGGAGCCAGGCATAAAGGATAAAGGCTACTACTACATAGGAAACAAGAGGCCAAGTGACATAGTGAAAGGGTACATGAGTAAGTCAAGGACTCTCTACTCAGTGTCCACTCTTCCTACCATCATGGCTCCTCTCCCACCCACTCAGATCTCATTGCTGTTCTTGTTCCTACAAATCCAATTCTGATGATGCTTCAGCCTGCAGGCTTCCTGCTAGAAATATTATCTTAACAAATAAATCACATGCAATTTAATTTTTGTTTTAAATTCTCTCTCTGGAAAATTCAACTGAAGTTTATGGGTTTATTGAACAGTTAGCAGTGATGACTATATGAGACAGTTTTGCACCTAGAAATGCAGTACAGTATGTGGTTGATCACCTATAAATAACAACTCCTGCCTTTTAAAAAAAAATTGAAAATTTTCTCAAAATAAATCCTTTTGTTAATCCAATTTTTGCCCTCTTACTGTAATTTACCTGACATATGCAGCTCTTATCCATATTGATTTTTTCTGAGAAGGCCACTTGTTGTAGATAACATTGTGTGTCCTCACCACCACCACAAAATATAGAGAATACAATAAATGAAAAGAAAAGAAATTATTTTTGAGTACAGAACAGTAATACAAAATTTAATCCTAGAACACTACATGTCTAGTTTAGAGTCAGAATCTTAGGAAGGAATCATTTCTGGATATTGACATTAATTGAGAAAGCTCTGGAATCTCGCATTTCAAATCATAACCCCTCATCTCTTGGTTAATTTCAACTAATGTTTTTACCTTCAGCTTCCTGAGAATCAAAGATTAGAATTCCATCTTCCTGCTCATACTCTTTCTCTCTTTGTGAGAATGATTTTAAAACAAGTAAGGAAACTATATTTATTTCCTTAGATCAGAGGGCTACCCCACCTAAGAATGGAAGAAACAACACTTGGGGTTGTAGAGTGCTTGGTGTCACAGACACCTCCCACAGGTGCTGTGGGTACCACAGCAAGGACTTTATAACAGCTGTCTGGATTTTTATCCCAAGGTGACTGAGATTATTCTTACATAAAGGTTACTTTTCTGTGATGTAGCATGGTGATCAAATTATCAATTTTTAAATCATGAAGTGTCAGTACTGCAAGGAGATCAAGAAAGTTTCTTTTTAATTTAAAGTGGTCTCCACTAGCAAATATGGCACTATTTGAAAACCAGAGTAAATGGACAGAAACAAGTTATAAACCATTAAATAAAATGTGAAATCCTGGGCCTGTAATTGACTAATAGTCTTAGTCCTTGAAACAATTTCAGTGTGGTAGTATCCACATTTTATACATGGAGGAACTGAGCTCAGAAACTGAGTTGACTTGTTCAAATTCACATAGCTATCAAGGAACACTATTTCTTCTTTGATTTGTTAAGACTGCTTGAAAGTTACCGAGAAAAATAAAAATAGAGCATAAAAACAAATTTGATCCTGAACCATTTGAGAGTAAGTTTTTGATACAACAGCATATAACACCCAATGCTTTAAAACAATGACATTTTATTATATATCCAAAAATGATGGTGACATTCAGTGGTTCTAATATGCAATGGAAAGAAGCACCTTGTACATAGCAGTAGTCAGTTATCATTTCCAACTTTCATCTAAATAAAAGTGGGTGAAATAAAAATATACTCATTCCCAATCTGAGGCTTTATGATTAGCCTGGAAATAATTGTTAAAAATGTCACCAAGACTCATTCACTACTATGGGAACATACATAAATTTTTATGCACTTATCTCCTTTAAGAAACTTTAAAATAATTTCTAATTTCACAACTGTATGTCATATGAGTATAGAACATGGCAATAATAGCATAGCATATGTTTTCTGTTACTCCATGAACTGTTGTTTACTTGTGTACACACAGTGTAAATACAAATAATTGTAGGTGGGAACAATTTTGAAGTATTTTATTTGTATAAAATTAATTGTGCAAAAGTATGGGTTTCATTATAATGCTCACATATGTCAAGGTGCTTTGGCTGCATTTATGCCTCATTTGCCTACATTGATCCCTAATTTTCCTCCAGTTTGTACCTATTCATCCAACTTCTACTTTTATGTGTCTTCTGTGAGTGAGGGAGATCCACTTATGAGATAAAAATGTATTATTCTTGTCTTTGAATCTGGCTTATTTTACTTGAAATGATGATCTCCAAATCTATCCATTTTTTTCTGAAAATGATATGATTTTGTAGCTTTTAAAGGTGGAATCAATTTCCATTGTGTCATATGCTGCACTTTATCCTTTCATCAATTTTACCTAAAATAGTAAAGTAGAGGGGAATATCATAAGGTTCTTGTATATTTACAAGACCTTCCTATATTATAGACAAACTAATAGCATACATTTTGTTGGTTAGCAAAAAGATTTGGATTTTCTACAGACTTTTTATATAAATGCATGAAAACTTTCTGGCCATAAAGAGTGAAAACTGCAGCCTGTATGAAAGTCAAAATAATCGACATAAAAGTAAATAGAGTGCAGGAGAGATGGCTCAGCGGTTAAGGTGCCTGCCTGCAAAGCCTAAGACATGAGTTTGATTTTCCAGAACCCACGTAAAGCCAGATGCGCAAAGTGGTGCATGCAACTGAGGTCCACTTGCAGTGACTAGAGGGGTTCTCTCTCTCTCTCTCTCTCTCTCTCTCTCTCTCTCTCTCTCTCTCTCTCTCTCTCTCTCTCTCTCTCTCTCCTCTCTCCTGTCTCAGTCTCCTTGCAAATAAATAAATAAATAAAAATATTTTTTAAAAAAGTAAACAAAATGCCCAAAGATATCTACTCAATTACACAATTGTTAGTGAAACTTCTGTAATGATTAGAGACAAAAAATACTTGCTAAATTCCATCCCAGTGAAACATCCTACTGGGCATGTGCAAAAGCTATTTTACAGACACTTGTAATCTCATTACTCTTTAATATTTAAGGTTACATTCAGAGAATTATGTATCCACTTGTCAGCTTCTTTCATGTCAGCAGTTCTGGATGCTACTTTATGTCCAACATAATAGAGTTCTTGACTGCAAGCCAACAAAATCCCTATGGTAGCTGTCTGAATACTCTTTCTTGTTAAGGCCATTTGGTTTGTGGTTTTGTTTGGGTTATTTTTTTAACTGAAAATAACAGTTTTGTGTGTGTGTTTGTGTGTGTGTGTGTGTGTGTGTGTGTGTGTGAGAGAGAGAGAGAGAGAGATTGTCTTGTGTATACAAGGATGGTTTTGAATCTTTTATTTAGCTATTTACCTATTTACTTTTTTCTTCTATGAGTTTACAGGTACAATTACACGTATTTGGTTTAATTATTTAACTGATACTCAGTTGATTTTTTTTTTTTACTTTGAATGGGTAAAATCATTTTTGTGTGCATGTAGATATTCAGTTTCTTACCATCACTTAATGAAGAGACCTGTACCATTGTATATTATTGGCATCTGTATTAATCATCAGGTTTATTTCTGGGTTCTCTCTTCAGTACTATTGTCTATATGCCTATTTTTACCAAATATGTATTTTAAATTTATAATAGCCACATTAAGAAAAAATAAAAAATACATGTGAAATTTATTTTAATGGTAACACAACTTATGTAAAATAATTCTCTTTTGCTGTATATTAAACATAAGCATGTTAGTGAATTTCTGTTATTTAAATTTCAAATTTGGCAAGTGTTATATGTACACATGTCTATTTGCATTATTTGTCTAACAAGTAGAGCAGAACAAAGATACTATAGATTTTTAGTGTGAAGGGACTGATCTTATTTTAGCTAATAGAATTAATTGACAATACTGTTTACACGTAAAGAAGACTCTAAGATGAAAGGCATGTAGCCACACATTATCGGTTTGCTCTACCATCTTTTCTCACAAATTAGGTAATCTTTTTCTTCACTGTGTTCTTTTGAACATAAAGAAGGAGTTAATAGATAAATGTTTGAATGAATGAATATAAACAAGATTAATATGCATTACAACAGGCCAACACTTTCCATTTCAAAGTCAGCAAGCTTAATTTAGCAGCTCTGAGTTTTGGTACTCAATAAATAATTTCAACAATTATAGACCATTTTGTTTTTTACTATGGTTTCAGAAATTAGCCTGAACGATGATACATGTCACCATTAACTACATAAAATACTTTTTTCTTCTTTACTGTAACTTTACTTAATGTAAACATTTAACTTGATGTGCAATGTGGCAAGCAACATATTTTTAATAAAGTGGTGTCATAAAAATTTACTGCTACAATGAATTGCTTTCAATACATGATGGAAGCCAGATAAAAGTAACTTTATAAATAAGTCCATTGGGAAAGTTGCAAGATGATTCCATCTTACATCAAATATGAATTTTAATAAATTTGGATAATAAGCTTTAGAAGAAGAGAAAATAGAAACAGAAATGAAGCTTATAATGCAACTTTAGCCATTTTCACTAATAGTAATATCAATCATAGTAATTCATATTAATATTTTAATAATATTACAGGTTATTATTATATGTGGAAAATGTATTTGTTCCCCAGAACTAGATATATTGACACTATATCATTCACATATAACACAAGGCTACATGTCCCTGGGATATAATTTTAAAATTGGAACTCTATTTTTCTTTAGGTACATTAATATATGGTCTCTAAAATAATTTGGCAAGGTCCTTAGGCTGATCCTAAAACTTAAGCTGTTTTTTTTTTTCAGACCTACATAAACTGCTTCTTGAGAACACTAGAGGGAAAATCCTCAATTCTTTTTTTGTGTGGCAGGCAGCTTTCTTTTTTTTCTGTTAAGAAAACATTGTAAATATGCCAGAATTCCACAAATAAAAATCTAAAATCCACACAGTTTTTATAGAAAAATTCATGTAAGATGTTCATTGCTATGAATTCTTTCACTATAATTAATTGCCTGTTTAAAAACTGTACTTCTCCAAACTGTGTTCCTAGGCTACATGGTCATAAAGAAAATACTGTTTATCATTTCACTGTGTTCTTCAGCAGTTGTGAATGAAACTAAGAACTGAGTAGAGAACTTTAGAATGGACATGCCCATACGGATTTAACCTCCAACTGTACTGAGTCAAAAAAGTAAGTTATCATGTTGGAGGACCAACTTGCAAATACCTTCAGTTATTTAGAGACAATAATCTAAAATGCAGAGAGAGTATTTTATACATGCCACTATTCAAGATGGCATCCATTTTCTTTCAATATGAATTGGAGAACGGTTTCTTAAAAGATGTCAGATTAGGAAGTACCAGGAGGAGTCTGTCATCCCACATAGACAACAATATCATTGGCAGAAGCTTTGTGTTATACCTCCATTTTAACTCTGCAATTTGTTGAATGCTTGCAAGGTACAAGGGAAGGCTGGGAATATTTGTTGTTGACAGTGCCCTTAACTTCAGCTTTTAGCAGGCAGCTGGTCCTTAAGCAGCTTGCACACAGGTTTTGGGAGTAAGAGTTGGCAAAGCCATCCTCTTGTTCAAACATCAGGGATCAGTACGATGGTCAGTCGGTGCTTGCTGCTTCTCATCAGAGAGGTGCAGAGTTGGGCAGTTGTGGTTGTCACTGTTGTCGCTTTGCCACGGTTGTCTTTCTCTCCAGGTTAAAGGACTCCCAAATGATTTAAAGTATTTTTTTTACCTTTTCTGCCCTCTTTTTTTCTTTCCCCTTTTTAGACCCACACCCTGAAGACAATGACATGAAATATTACTGCATATCTGATGAAAATTTAAAAAGTAACTTGCATGTCAGACATAGGCTCACAAAAGATCTCAGAAAATTTACATTCATAATTCAGACTGAGCCTTGGCAGAGTGTCAATCTAACACAATTAAAACAAATCCCAGAAATCAATATGGAAGGAATACAATCTTATTATTAAAGTTACCACAGTATTACCAAAAAAATGAGACATACAGAGAAACAGGAAACTATGGCCCATTCAACTGAACACAAATTACTCCTAGAAAGACTTGATGCCAAACCAACTAGATAAAAAGCTTTAAAACACTTTTAAAACTAAAGGAAAGTATAAAGAAAAAGGTGAATTAACAAAATGGAAACAATCAATAAGGAACTAGAAATGTCAAGAAAACTAAAACTGAATACCAAAGCTGAAAAATACAGTAACTGAACTTAAAAATTCACTGGAGGGGTTCAAAGGAAGTGTTTCAGAGACAAAACAACAACAACAACAACAAAAACAGCCAATGTGCAGACAGAATAATGGAATTACTGTGTCTGATTGTATCAGTCATTTTTATATAGCTGTGATGAATATACCTAAGATGAACAACTTGAAGGATAAAGATTCATTTTGACTCATGGTTTCAGAGGGCACAATGATTTTTAATTCCTTGTTTCAATGTAATTTAAGAGAATGATACTTTTACAATACCACTTTAAACTTAAAACTGGTATTATTGCAAAAATTTATTATTACACTTCTACTTCCTACATCATTTAAGAGACTAACAAATTAAAATTATTAGTTCATGTTTGGGGGCATATAATGTATAATGATAAACTTTTTCAACATTGGCATCTGAAAGGAACAAAATTGTATAAATTATTAATTTAAGGTGATATGAACTCAAAGAAGAGTACTATTAATTTTGGCCATTAAATGTATTTTAACAAGAATATATATAGATATCAGCAAAAGGAAATGTGAAATGAATTTAAGTATTTCACTCTATAAAATCAACAAAAGAAGAAAGGATACAGTAAAATGTGGAACATGAAAAGCTTTTAGGCATATAGAAAGCAAAGAGCAAAAAGACAGAAATCCCTTGATATTACCTTTGTTATCTAGCCACCCATTTTTACAAGTGTCTGAGATAGGCAGTTTACAAACAGGAAAATTTTGGCTCACTATTTCTTAGGTGTGATGGTTAAGTTTATTTGTCAACTTGACCAATGTAATAATCCATACTAATCTTGGGCGGGTCTCTGAGCTTGCCTGCAGGAAGGATTGACAAATTCCTTTTGGGATTTTGGAGAAGACTTGGGATGGTTAAATTTGTCAAATCCATAGTAATCTTGGGCGGCTCTCTGAGTTTGGGATTTTGGAGAAGGGAGGAGTTCCCTTCTCCAGAGTGAGCCCTTTCCCCTAGTGGATGGGCCTTCCAGAAGGAGACTAATATAAGGAAGCTTAGGGGGAAGGAGACACTCTTCCTTCCTCCCCTGGCTGCTGGTGCTTGTTCGTGACTCACACTCACATCCTGCTCTCCTACCCTTCCTGGACATCGGAACCCAGTTTCCTCAGCCTCACATCGTGGACTGTCAGCCTCCGCTCCCCAGGGAACCATCAGGCCTTCTGGGCTGGATTGGGACTGCTGAGACATCCAGGCACATGGACTGAACAGCTACTGGTTCCTTCAGCTATGGGCCCACAGACTGCTATTGTTGGACTGTTGTAAGCTACCCCAATAAATTCCCTTTTATTACATTCCATTCTATCAACTCTGTTTCCTCTAGAGAACCCTGACTAATACAGTAGGTCTCAGCCCATCATTACTGGCTTAACTTCTACTGAGTCTGTGGTGAGACAGCACATGGTGGCAGTAACACATAGCAAAGGGTTTGTGTGGAGACCAAGATACAAGAGAGAAAAAGGAAGAACTGTGGTCCACAGCCCCCAATCACCTAAACCCTTGAGGATCACCTCTTAAAGCTTCCACCACCTCCCAACACTCACACAGGCAGGGGGTAGACCCATTCTAATAAGTGGTTTTTGTGGCTTTTATGTCAACTACAGCATAACTTTAAATGTAAATGGATCAAACTGCCCAATTAAATAACAAAATGGAAAAAAGTGAATTAAAAATAAGCTCCTTCTAAAGGCTATCTCTGAGTCTTAATTTTTTTGCAAAGATATACATAAATTTAAAATAGAAGAATATCCTAACATGGAAGAACTTTTAGTACATTATGTTACATAAATTAAGCTGGACATGGCAAAGCCAAATAATGTATATCACTTATATGGAAAATTTTTAAAAAGGTGGTAAAAAGAGACTGAAATTAGTCATTTCCCAGAGTTGGATGGAGATGGAAATTCATCGTGTTTAATATTTAATTTTTAATACCTTTAAATATTATTCTTAAAACACTTAAACATGATATTTTAAAGTAAAGTAAATTCATATCCTCTGAAAATAAATCAGTATTACTACTGTCAACCAATTGCATACTAACATGTTGCTTTGTAAGTCAACATTCTGGTTTGGGGGGACATTTTATATCTTCTTTTTCTTTCTAAGATCCCAACTGTAATTCTTTGTTCATTCTTCCATAACAACCTTGTTTTGTCCTCCACTTAGATAAGGAAAATAATGTTCATTATTTCATAAGGTCAAAATATCTTCAATTTAAAAAGTGATGGTGGTCTACCCCCTCTGCTTTCCCTTCCAGTACAATGGGATTTCAGTCCAGATCTATGAAATGCTGGGGAACGTCCATCACCATATGCCCTCTCAAATATTTCTCTCTGGAAAGGTGTCACTCTTACTCTGGTGTATTCAATCTATTCTTGAATATAAAGACCAGTATTTTCCAAAAACAAACAAACAAAAAAAAAAAAAACAAAGACTCTTCCTGGGCATTTGATGTCCTTTCAGAGTACATCCTATTTTTGCTTTTCTCAATAGACATATGTCTCAATAAAATTGTCTATATCAATTTTAAACCTATTCAACTCACCTCATTGGGTTGTACTCCTCTAGACTCTAGTGAAGTAGCTCTCTTATCAAGATCTTACTAATTGTCTCCATGTTGCCAGGTTTTATATTCCACTCTCTGTCTGCTTTTATTTTTGGAAGTATGTACATAAACACTCTTGGATTTTTGAATAAATTTTTCCTTTGAGTTCCAAAACTGCATCATTTTCCCAACCTCATCAAGGCACATTCAGTCCTATTTACTGTGTGTGTGTGTGTGTGTGTGTGTGTGTGTGTGTGTGTGTGTGTGTTTATGAGTACATGCACATGTGGATGCCAGAGAGAAACCTTGGGGCTTGGGTATTGTTCCTCAAGAATTCTATCCACCTCTATTTAAAACAACAACAACAACAAAACACAGTATCTCTCTCACTGGCCTGGATCTCACATTGGAACTGGACTGCATGACCAGTGAACCCCAGGCATTTGCCTGTCTCCACCTCTCCAGTGTTGGGATTACAAACATATTCAGCCACACCTGGCTTCTGGAGATCAAACCCAAGTCCTAATGCTTACAAGGTAAGTACTTTATTGACTGAGTTTTCTCCCCAGCACTGACTTTCTCTTCTTGGGTCAACATCTAAATCTGAGAGTATCTTAGTGTTTGATCCTATAACCTATTTTTTGATCCCTGGTTCATATTTCCAAATAATGCTTCCATACCCGTTGCTTTAAATGTCAGCACATTTTCTAGACTCTCAAAATTAAATCTCCAAGCTTTTTAGAAACCTTTAATGTCAGACTTCATATTTAAGCACTTGTTGTCTCCAGCTATTCAAAATTACTGTATTTATTTTGCATTTCAGTAACTATTGTTTAATAACTAAACCCTGAATATTCCTTCCCATTTATCTAATTTATCAAGAAGAAATATCAATTACACGACAGCATAAATTTCAAATATTTTCATTCTTATCAGTTTGATTTCCATTAAAAACCCAGCAACTGCCTGTCTCATCTGGAGTATGATAGTGGCCAAAATAATTTGTCTAATTCCACAACTGGAACCATGTTCTGACCCATCCAAAAGTAGGTTATAAAAAAATAAGTCTCATCATTTTTTAACCTGCTTAACATGTGCCAGTATCTTCCAATGGTATTTGATCTACATATGTTTTGAAAGACCATACTTGATAAGACCCCTGCACAACTGTCAGACCATTGTCCCTTTTTTATTGTTTTAGCTATAAACTAATTTCTCCAACTAATGGTTAATCTTTCTCATAACTTTGTATATGTTGTTCGTTCAGTTTAGACTGTGCTTCCCCATCATCTTCACTTATTCGCTCCATCTCATCCTTGAAGTGTTAGCTCAAACGTTAAACCTTCCCAGAGGACTAGGGCTCACTGTTCCCTTATACTACCTTGCCAGCAAGTTTCTAAAGGATTGTTCTGTTTAATTTTTTTCATAGTATTTTTTTCTTGTCTATAGTTATTTATGTGATTTGTCTAAGTTCCTAAGCCTCATCTGCTACCACTTACAAGCTTTATAATCACAGAGACCCTGCCTGTCCCATTAACCACACAACATTCAAAATGAATTATTTAAATAAATACCTGAGATCTTCTCAGAAAAGAACAAAATGAAGGGACTAACTGAACCCGTATGTAAGAGAAAGTATGGTGTCACATCTACAAATAATTGGGTATTTTTTTAAAGGTTCTACCATGCTACCATTAATTCATACCATTATAACATAGATATTAAATGAAGCAATATTTACTTCATATTCAAAGACAGAAAAAGCCTAGACATGCTAGTTATATTTGCAATATTGAGGGTAGTAGGTGTCATCTGTTTTTTCAAATAGTAATATGAGGGCTAGAGAGATATAATAATTTCTTCAAATCCACATAGCAAATAAATAGTGAAGCTACCACCCAACCTCTGCACTTGAATCCAAGGTCCATGTCTTTCTTTTCATTCTACAAATAATAGGCTGCTGAGCATAATGGTGAGTTTCTACCCTCCTGAAAACATGTATTAAGATTCATGAGTGCAAAGGGGAGTTAAAGATGAGAATTTGAGACCTGGTCCATAGGGTTAAGAGACTGAGGGAAAGAAGAAAGCTGTGTTATAAAAATCCAGCTGATGGGTGTCTTTTTTCAAGTACTATGGTATTTCAATAGGCCCTGTTGAATCACACACATATACTCAGTGTAATTTCAGGAGCAAGTCCGCTTGGCTCAGCAATTTTAATATACAGATCAATTTTACATTACCTGCTTCTGGCTCTGAGTGCTCATAGAGAAAGGTCATAAAACATTTATTGGGCCAAGGATGCAAATTGAGCAAAGAGTGAATCTTCAATCTGTGGACAGGCTCTTGAAAGAGACTTGTCAGAAGGGTCTGTGATGAGCATTTGCTCTACCCAATACACTATGAAATTTTTATTTTCATTTCCTTCAAAGAATTCACCTCTGGGGGTTGGAAAATTATATACATGTATATATATATACATACATATATATATATGTATGTATGTAAGACTAGGACATAGTAACTCATGTTCCATTTATTGTTTTTAACATAAAAATGCATGTGACAGAAGTTTCTAGAAAGGCAAACTTGGGATACTGTGACAGAATCATGGTAGTATTTTGCTAGATATAGCCAACAGGAAATGCAATATTTGAGGATATTAAGAAAAGGCATACAATGAGTACAAACTTGTATAATGAACTAGAACTTCAGGACAAAATTACATATTGTGGCACAGTATCCTGATGGCCCACTAGTTAATCACAACTATAGGAAGAGTTCAAGGTCTGAATTGGAACTCAATGATGTGAATCAACCCAAATAATTTTTACACTTGCTGTGTTATGTTTAATTAATCTCAGGGTGGCACGGTCTGCTGCCTATTGTAATCCATCTTAACCTTCTCCTATTGCAGCAAAGGAGAAATGAGCAAAGCTTCCCTATAACACAATCATCTTAGCATAGTTAAGGTAATAAAAGAGTAAAACTGACAAAGAATTATAGTAAACTTTTCTGGCTGAGCTTAAACCTTGACAACCTTGTACAGAAGTAGGGCTCTGGGACTCACTGCCGTGGAGACTTGTCAGGTTCATCTAGATGTGATTACCAGCTCTTCCAATCTTCTGGAGAATTTAGGTCCAGGCATTCTTTGGCACTAATCGAGGCTACCTTGCACCATTACTTTCCTGGGTTATGGGGTAATACCCTGAGTGACAAGATGTAAAAAGAGAAGACTATGCTTTATACTCTATTCACTCTCTGTCTAATGACTAGAAAAGCCTAAGCAATATTTGTTGGTGAAGACAAAATATTGTGCTTGTATTTATGTCTTAATAGATAATGATTAAACTGTCCACATCTGGGCAGCTTTCATGCCAGGTAAAATTTAATATAAATTGAAAGAAGGTTAAACCAGTTTTCAAATATTATGTTATATGCATGATAATCACCACTCAGACTACAAAGCATCCTGAGGACAAGAATGGAGTCTTATTCATTCATAACTTCTTGATATGCCACAGACAAACCACATTAAACAACACTGCCCACCAACATCAGGGAAGTTGAATTTCCCAGGCCTGGTATAGTCCTTGCTGTTTTCTGATGGGAGGAGAAGGGTATCTAATTATTCTTGTGAATTACAGAACTAGATTCAGACACATTAACAGTCTAGGATAGCAGAAGTCTAGAAGCCAAAGAGGTTGGTCTGGGCAATTCATGAATTTCACTTTAAAGTCCAGATAGAAAAACAGATGGAAATGTTTCCCAAGTGAGACATGGAGAAAATGGCATGCTGTTGTGAGGTGTCTTCTGCCAAAAGGTAAAAACTGAAGCCTGCAGTGATGTTGGAAGGCTGAAATCCTCTTGGAAAGTCAAGAAAAAGAAAAAACACCTGAGCTCTGCTATCCCAGGTTGATAATAAGGCTTTTTATAATGGCATTCAAAGCCAAACTTAACCTCAGCCATTGGAAGCATCCTCTCTTCTCTAGGAGGCACTAAGACTGGGATATGAATGATTGAAAGAATAAATGAATATATATATACACTTATATTTATCTAAAACTTAAATTATTTTTGTTTATACTTTAATTACATGATAGTGTCTTATGAAGTTTTCATTGCAGATGATATAAAATAAGCAATAAATATCTATTTTATGCACTTTCCAGTATTTACCATGCTTAGCAATTCAGTAGCTATATACCTGGACATATTTCATGTAAATACAAATCATAAAAATAAACCTACCTTTATGAAAGATGTCACCGTACTTGCAAGTTTGAAATCTGCATTGACACTTAAACCTTTCTTTACATATCAAATCTTTCTGACATAAGTAATATTGCAGCTATTTTAAGAGTGAGTCAGGGCATTACATCTTCTGGCCAAGTTCTCACAAGCTGAAAGTAGGATTCAAGCCCAAATCTATCATTTTTAAAAGGACTTTCAGGGCCATATAAGGTATCTCAAATATTCTTTTCTTTAGAGGTTTTTGTAACCTCTCCCAAAACCATTCTTGGGGTTCATATAAAAATAGGCTTCAGATGGAGGTTTAATCCACAGAGCTATAGTACATTATCGCTTGATAGAGTTCCAATTGCTCAATTTAACAAAATGGACTTTTAAAACACCAAAATGTGCTTGCTTTTCACGGGATGCATCTTTTCTCTTGGATAGACATATGCATTCTTAAATACAACACGAGCTTTGGAAAGTTGGGGATCACTGACTCCATCCATGTAGGTGCCACTCACCATGACACCGGCCATCAGACAGTGAGTTACAAGGCTTCCCACAACCGTTCGGGTCAAATGGAAGCAGAGTTTTGGTTGGCCTGGAAAAATGACACTTTGAGAAAACAAGAAGACAGAGGCATAAATCTCTCACATAAAAGTAAAGCAAAATCTATTTCAAATTATTCGCATCTTGATTCTTTTTGTGAATTGCCAAGAATTTGTTTTCATGAGAACTGAATTCTTATGTAGAAAAACTAATATGCAACTCATTCAAAGGTTGATTCCATTTATTACTATAATGAGGTCATACTGCTGTATTTTGTCAAATCACAACTCCTCCATGCCTCATAATTAACCAGATGAATTAGAAAAGCATAGAGTTTTACAGACAGATGAAAATATAAATGTAAGCATTTTTATGTATATTCCATAGATCCTGATCAAGTAGTCCACACTCCCTGTGCCTCAAGGGATGTAATTACAAAATTGTTCTGGAACTGTGGATGTTCACATACTGAATATTTTTAAAATAGTATACTTTGTAATTACAAAATAATACTTTAAACTATGAATTTATATAGCAAAATCATTCCAGACAGTAACCATTAGCTGAACATTGAAATGTAAAATTCAATATGTTTTTTAAAATAGTTTAATTCATTTAATTGCATGTATGTTTGTGTGTTTTTTGCATGTGTGTGCACTGGGGCCTCTTGCCACTGCAAATGAATGCCAGACACTTGTACCACTGGCTATAGATGGTGACTGGGGAATTGAACCTGGGCTGGTGGGCTTTTTAAGCAAGTGCCTTTATCCACTGAGCCATCTTCATAGCCTGCAACATATTTTTCATGCCACGAAATTCCATCAATATAATAACATTTAAATTTCTACTAAAACTCTCAGGGAGTGAGAGACAGATTTTAGCGAATTTATGAGATCTTTTTTTTTTAAACAATCTATTCTTAAGACATACTTTTTTCTCTCAATTAAAAATAACTGAAAATATAAGGCATCTCACACAATCTTGTTCTACTTGGGAATGCACACAATTAGATTAAGAACCCAAGTTTTCCTACCCACATTTAATACATCTATTCTCCATCAGCCTGAACAAGGACAGCAATGCAAATGCAGTGTCAGTTCTATGTTTAATAATAGATCCAGCAAAAGAAGAATACATCCTAAAAGATTAATAAGAAGCAAATATCCAGGACAGTGAAAAGATAAACAGCAGAGTGGCTGTTTTGCTAAACTGCCTGTGAGTAAATATTCATGCCTGCCTTTGGTCTTTCACTGGGCCCATGCTGATCTGTCTGGCCTCCATCTCACATTTCTGTCAATAGCCTAAAAGCCATATTCAAACAAACACTTAATGTGCCTTATCCCAGTTCCTCCAGACATGCTGACACAATAGGTTTCCTCTTTAATTGAGGCGGTTGCTGAAATGGTGCACAGCAGAACTGTGCAGAATTCAGGAACAAATGACAAGGATGATTTTCTCCCCTCTCTACATTCGTATTTTCTCCAAATGTGGGGCAGCCTGAATTTGAGGGTACCAAAAGGTAAAATATCAGAACGTGACATTTTACAGTCCCATGAATTGCCTAAAGAACCTCGGGCCTTGAATAGTAGCGTACACCTCTAATCCCAGAATTAAGAAGGCTGTGGCAGTAAGAGCATGAGTTCAAAGACAGCTTGAGTTAAACAGTGATAACCTGTCTCACACTAAAAAATAAATGAGCCTATAATTATTGAGTGTAGATCAATTGCTCAAAAAGGTTATGATATTTTCTTTGGTATCTCTCAATAGTAGCAGTTTCACTAAATTCATTACTAATTGAAATTCATTAAAACATTTTTGTCATTCTAATCTTTACAGATATACTGTGGAATACATGAAGCCAAGATGTTCCGGTACAAAAAGGAACAAGGGGGCTGGAGAGATTATTCAGCTGTTAAAGTGCTTCCTTGCAGAGCCTAACTACAGGAGTTAGATTCCCCAGTAACCAGGTATAGAGCCTGATGCACAAAGTGGCAAAAGTATCTGGAGTCCATTTGCAGCTGCTGGAGGCCATGGTGCACCCATTCTCTCTGTCTGTGTTTCTTCTCTCTCTCTTTGCTTGCAAGTAAATAAAAATAATATTTTTTTAAAAATGAACAAGGCTCATCCTCATCTCACAAAGCTAATTGTCCAGTGTCTGCTGAGAGAAATATATCATTTCAATGGTAAATTTAATAATGTAAGGACAACTTTAAGTTAATATAGAAATACAGAAGTAGAATAGCATCTGTCCTTGGGGGAATACTTGACCACTGTTCAAATCTAAATGATATCCTTATGACAACTTTCACATACTGGACATAGTCCAGATTTATCATTTTTGGCTTTTTATTGACAATTTTCATCTATGTACAAAATGTATTTTGAGCATAAGCCCCTCCCATTACTTTCTTTTGCTTCCCTTCCTTCATCTCTTGTCTGCCCACTGAATCACTCTTCCTTGCATCCTCTTTTATTTTGATGTCTTTCTGTTTGGGTTTGTATTTCTGAACTCCTCCATCATCCTCTATGAAACATCAATGGGCCTAACATTGTCTTGTATGGACAATAAGAGTCCCTGTAAGGCCATGAGTGTAATGGCAACTTCATGTTGAGAAGAGAGTGGTCCACACCACTCCTCCATTGATGCTACCCCATCTTCCACAATGTTCACTGAGCCTTGGAGGGCATGATAAAGATGTCTCCTATAGCTCGGAGCACTCAGCAGTCCCTTACTCTTAAGTATTTAAGTGAGTTTTAAGTCTCCACAGTAGTCACTGACAGCTGCAAAAAGAAGCTTCTTTGACCAGAGGCAAGAGCAGCACTAGTCTATGAATAGAAACATTATATAAAGATTAAGAGGGCAATCATTAAAACTTGCAAAGTGGACAACAAAGATTCTCTTTGTGGACTGGAAAGATGGCTTAGCAGCAACCAGAGTTAAATTCCCCAGTGCCCACTTGAAGCCTAGAGGCACAGGGTGGCACATGCATCTGGAGTTTGTTTGCAATGGCTGAAGGCCCCAGGTGGGCCCATTCTCTCCATCTGTCTCTCTTGTCTCTGTCTCTCTGTTTGAATATATATATATATATATATATATATATATATATATATATATATATATATATATATATATATGTGTGTGTGTGTGTGTGTGTGTGTGTGTTTAATATATAATTTTTTAACCCAAATTAGATATACTTTATTAGTAAATATTATATTGGTATCCACAATTCACTCTTGTCTGTCCTTAATCCACTGGGTATCCTCCTTTGGTGGGCATAATAGATGGTTCCATGGGGTAGGAGGTTATGGATAGCACAAGAGGCATCTAGGATACCCCCCATGTGTGTTGTTGCTGAGAGGGACAATGTCTCTGGGTATTCTCCCCAACCATTACACTTACACTGTTTTTGCCCCCTCTTCCTCTTAGTTCCCTGAGTCATGGTGGGTGAGATTTAAGACTGCTTTATTGTTGAGATCTCAAGGGCCTCTGTACTTTTGCTTTAGGTTGTGTTGGAAAATGTTGGTGTCTGTCACCCTGACTAGGTTGACTGATTAGCTGTGTTGATAGATGTCTTGCTAATCTGTTACTCTCTCAAGGATTTCATGTGGGGCCTACTTTTCATGTGGGACCTTCCTCTCTTGCCAGGGTGTTAGCCCTCAGCCTGTAGCTCATTGGTAGAGTTGGAATGACCTCAGCTTTCTAACTGCCTTCTGAAAAATAAATAGGACCTCCATCAGAGAGTGAAGTTAATATGGGTTAAATGCTACATACATTTCTAATTTGGTGAGATTCTCTCAGGATTAGCCTCTCTAGGTAGTTCTCTTATAGTGAGAGTTTCTCCTTGGGGGCCCAAGTTTTTGGTTCCCATAGGATTTTAATCTGAGTCACAATTCCAGTTATGGGCTCCTTGACACCAAGTGGACTTCTTGGCCAATTTGAAAGCTGTTGACTACCCCCCCCCCGGCAGGTTATGGTTCCTCTATTGCTCTAGTGATCACTTCTTAGCTCACTGATTTCTCCCAGGAGGCAGTGTGTCCAGCCATTTCATGGTAGCAGTCTGCATTGTATATCAGTGGTCTCTGCTTTCTCCAAATATTATTGACCAATTTCCCTTGGCCACTTATGTAGTGCCTTCCAGCACTGCATATGCTAGCATCTGGGGGCTGATTACCATTCTGGATCTTGCAGGATGTCTCAATTTTGTGTGATGACTTTCTGTGGTTTCTTCAGTAATATGATCTTTCCTTTGGCCTGTAGTGGGTATTTAAGAGCTTTGACAGAATTCTGTCTTATTTTAGGGACCTTGTAAGTCTATTTAATCAACAGCTCAGTGTGGGAAGGAACCAATGAATGGGCCAGGGAATTCCAGGACTGATCCATTTTTCATGGGGTTAGGCTTCCTCGCATTCCATTCACGGACCATTTTAGCAGGCAATACCCCCTTCTTCCTGGAGATATTATTATATGGAAATAAGGATTTTATGATTACAATTCATTATTGATTCAGTTTATTATAAAAGTTGCCTCACCCTCACCTCCCCCCATTCCTTCAACCCCTTTTACAGTCTCTCATTTCACCTGTCAGGATTGCTTAAAGTTTAAGCTTAAACTGGTTAGGAACCGCATATGAGAAAGAATATGTGGCATTTGACTTTCTGTTCTTGTATGAGTTTGCTAAGAAAGATCTGTCCACTTTTCTTTAAATTTTATTATGTCACTTTTTATTTCCGCTGGAAAAAAAATTCCATCGTGTAAATATACCACAGCCTATCCATTTATCTAGGGATGGGCATTTGGGTTGATTCCAATTCTTAGCTATTATGAATTGGGCTGCAATAAGCATGGTTGAGCAAATGTCTCTATGCTGGGTATGACATCTCGAGGGTAGATGCCTAGTAGAGGGATAGCTGGGTCCATTGGTAGCTCTATGTCAAATCTGTTCAGGAGCTCCACACTGCTTTCGATAGTGATTAAACCCATTTACATTCCCACCAGCAGTGAATGAGGATTCCTTTTTCCCTGTACCCTTGCCAGCAATTATTGTTATTGGATTTTTTTTTTGTTAATTGCAATTATGACTGGAGTAAGGTGGAATCTCATTGTGGTTTTGATATGTATTTCCCTGATAATTAAGGATGAGGAGCACTTTCTTAAGAGAGAATTGGCCATTTGTATTTCCTCCTTGCTAATTCTCTGTTGAGATCAATGCCCAATTTTGTGAGAGGATGTTTGATTTTTTTTTATTATTTATTTTTTTGAGTTCTTTGTAAGTTCTAAAAATTATACCTCTGTCTGTATTATTACTGGCAAAAAATCATCTCCTAGTTTGATGGTGGTCTATTGGTGCTGATTATGTTATGTTTTTCTGTACAGAAGCTGTTGAGCTTGATGAGGTCCCACTGGTTAAGTGATTGTTGCACCTCCTGACCTACTAAAGGTTTGCTCAAGAAGTTTTCCCCCACTCCTCTCTTTATAGATAGAGTTTCTCCTATTTTTTTCTTTGACAGTTTTCAGGGTTTCGGGTTTTATGTTGAGGTCCCTGATCCATTTGGAGTTGATTGTGCATGGTGAAAGGAGTGGGTCTATTTTCATTTATTTTGCATGTATTAAACCAATTTGTAGTGCACCATTTGTTGAAGATGCTATCCTTATGCCAGCAAACATTGATGGCACCTTTGTCAAAGAACAAGTAACTATAGTTGCTCTAATTGAGAGTAGGGTCTTCAATTCTGTTCCATTGGTCTGTCTGCCTGTTTTTATGCTATTATAATGCTGTTTTTGTTACTATGGCCTTTTAATATATCTTTGAGATTTTTTTTATATATTTGTAAAAAAGAGCCTGTGATTTTTATCAGCATGACATTGAACGTGTAAATTGCTTTGGAAGGATTGCCATTTTTGCTATATTAGTTCTCCCTATCCAAGAACATAGAATATCTTTCCATTTTTCACATTCTCTTTTATTTCCTTCTTGAGTTTTTTAATGTTTTCATTATACAAGTCTTTCACATCCTTGGTTAGTGATAGTCCAAGGTATTTTTTTTTTGAGGATTTTGGTAATGGAACAGACTCTCTGATGTCTTTTTCTATATGCATATCATCTGTATACAGGAAGGCTTCTGGTTCTTGTGTGTTAATTTTGTACCCTGCCACTTTGCTGAAGGCATTTATCACTTTCAGGAGTTTACAGATACTATTCTTTATTTCTGTTATATATAGGATCATGTCATCTGCAAAGAGGGATAGTTTTACTTCTTCCTTTTCACTTTGAATCCCTTTTATGCTTTTCTGCTGTCTTATGGCTTGGGCTAGAACTTCAAGGACTATATAGAAAAGCAGTGGTGAGAGTGGACACCCCTGTCTTATTCCTGATTCTAGTGAAAACTCCTTAAGTCTTTCCCCATTGAGTATGATTTGGACTTTAGCAGTTTTGTGTATTGCCTTTACTATGTTGAGGTATAAGCCATATATGCCCAACTTTTCCAGAATTTGAACATAAAGTGGTGTTGAATTTTGTCAAAGGCCTTCTCTGATTTGATTGAGATGAGCATTTGGTTTTTGCAGTTGAGTCTATTAATGTGGTGGATTACATTAATCAATTTCCTGTGTTGAACCATCCCTGCATTCCTGGGATGAAGCCAACTTGGTCTAGGTCGATAATATCTTTGACGTGCTATAGTATCCCATTAGCGGGGATTTTGTTCAGGTTTTTTGTATTTAAGTTCATCAGGGATATAGGTCTGTAGTTTTCCTTTCTTGCTGCATCTTTGTCTGGTTTGGGAATTAGGGTCATATTAGCTTCATAAAAGGAGTTTGGAATCCTCATATTTCTCTCACATGATTTTTTAAAAATTTTTGAAGCCTATGGGGTCCCTAGTATTTTCTTCTGTTTTATCTTTGAAGTTAGAGGATGTGTCCTCCAGGTTATCAACTCTAGAGCTGAGGGATTCATAGGAGACTTTTCAAACTTCTGTTAGATTTTTGGTTTCTGTTATATTTTTGTTCATGTTCTCATTTCTCTGGCAAGTTCCAATTTCCAATCTACTTTTGTTTTTGATAATGTCTCCTGGAAGTCATTCTTGAGCTTGGTTAAGTCCCCAGCAAACTTAATCAGCTGATTATCTAGCTCCTCCCATAATTGGTTCACTTTTAATTCACTTACTGTGTTTTTGACATCAGTCACGTTTTTCTCCATTAGTTTCAGTCATAAGTCTCTATGCTAGCATTGTTGAGTTTCATTTCTTTTACATGTTTTTTGACAGCTTCTATTTCAGCCATCCTCCTGGTCATGGTCTCATTACAGTTATGACAAGTAATTATTTTATTTTCATTTGGGGGTTGCAGTTTTGTCTCCTTTGTGATTTTGTTGGCCTTTTCCATTGTGAGACTAGGTGTCCTTGGTTGGGGAGTCTCAGCTTGTATTGCTGTATTTGTTTGTTTGTTTTACTTTGGTTTCTGCCTATTTCTTGAAAAGGGTCTCATTTTCTTTTTTCTACAAGATTTCTATGGGTATGCTGGACTTGTTCTGTTCTATGTACTATTTGTGTTTGGTTAAGTGTTATAACCAAAGATATGTTAGTTGTAGAGATTATGGGTATGCCAGCTATTCTGTATTAGTATATGCATACAATATAGTATGGGGGGGTCTGAGATCTTCTTTGGGTCTAGAAACCATTGTGTGTTTCTAGTGTTGTTCAAGGGCATGCAGAGCAGGTCTACTTGCTCCTCTTCCCCTCCATATCCCAGCAGGGTGGATTTTGAGATCTCCTTCTTACCCCTCTGTCAAGTGCCTTAGAGGGAGCTTTTGTTATCAAGTTGGAATTGCAACAAGGCCCTTTGTGGGGGGGTGCCATTTGTCATGTTCTGTCTGGAACAATGTTAGACCACTAAATTTAAGCTCAACCTGTATCAATCCAGTGTGAGGCGTTCTGTCCTGCTGTAAGTTGCTCCAGCTGTGTGCTGCTGTGTAGTCCTCCTCCCCACCGGGGAAACTTCAGATGCTGCTCCAGTCTGTGTTCCCTGGAGATCCCAGCCCAGGTAGACCAGTGCTAGTCTCCAGCCTGTAGCTTACCAGGCTGGGTTCCACCCTTCCTCTTTAGGGGGAAGATGCAAAGCCCACAGAGAACACCTTCCCCCACACTCTATTGACTTGTTTCCTCCCTCTCACATGAACGGCACATCTCACTGGCTTTTTTAGGATTGTACATCCCAGGTTGGCAGGTAGCTGAGTCACGCCTGTTGTCTCTTCATTTCCCTTTAGCTAAGTGGTCTGGGAAGTGACCTTCACTGTCTAGCTCTGTGTCTCTGTGTAGGTCAGAACTGTCTGTGGCAAGACTTCCTGGTATGGGCCAGTACAGATGCTGCAGCAGCTGGCAGGAAGTCTATAGGATGAGGAAGGCTGTGGGTGTGTGGGTGTCTGTGGAAGGAGGATGTCAGGGAGCACAGGGGTCTGTGGGAAGAAGGAAGGCTACAGGAACACAGGGGTTTGTGGGAAGAGGAAGGCCAGAGCACAGGGGTCCAGAGCAGCTGGTGCAAAGCATGGAGAGAAAGCTTTGAAACTGTTGAGAAGGTTTCCAAAGAGGAGGGGGGGAATCGAGAAAGAACCACTAGCCTGTAGACTTATGTGAGAGGAGAGCTGCCAGGTCCAGGAGCTTGTGCTAGAGGAGAGTCTGCCAGATTTGCTAGGAGTAGTCTGTCAGGGCAGAAGTGTGGATGGCTGGGTGTCAAGCTGAGGGAGAGAGAAGTACAGAGTCCACTGGAACCTGTGGAAGGTGGCTGGCAGGTTGAAAGAGTGGGTGACAGTGTGGGGAACAGAGGGAAAGTAAAGTAAAAAGGCTCCCGAATCACCAATAAAGGTCTGATGGGGTAGAAGTCCTAGGTGGGTGGAAAAGGGAGAGAGAAGCATAGAGGCCAACACTGACTGGGTAGGTGTGGGGGAGGGAATAAGGATGGTGCAGAGCCATGGGGCCGCCGGAGAGAACTGGCCATGAACCTAGAATTGTAGCTGGGTGGGGATGGAGGAGGGAAAGAAGAGGATGCAGGACCACTGGCTAAATATATATTTTAAAAGATTCTCTTTAATGAGAAAGGCTAGTTCTGAATCTCAATTGTCTCCCCATCTCTGACTGCTCATACATGCTCCCGACAGTCAATAGCTCTCCTCAATTCACTCCACTTTCTTGGGTTTCTGAGAGTAATCTTAGGAAGTAACAGGTATTTCCCCTGGTGCAGGTATGCGAATGTGCACACACACACACACACACACACACACACACACGCTCACATGCTCACACATATACCTTTCAGTTGAACTCAAGTGCCTACCAGTTCTTAACAAGGCAGTATTCAGCCTGAGCTCTGGGTCCCCTATATGCTCCAGGCTTATTCTACCTCTCCCTGTCCTCCTCATTATACTTGCTGCTCCCCAAGAAGAGTGTACACACCCACACCTCTGTTCCCTGGTTCCCATCACAAAATTCAAGGACAAAATTAGGGGTATTTCTGATGGCAATCTTGTCTGATATACTTTCTCTTCTGAGGGATCAAATTTTCATCATTTTTGTACAAATTAAAGTTTAAGTTCAAGTACTGGATTAAATGTGAAATATTTGCCCTAGCACATCCATCTTCCCATCTATCAGCAGCAACAGGGAGCATTCATGAAAATTCACAATAATATACCAAATATCTAAATTTACTTGGCGCTATGTCACAAAGAACTCTCTTTGCTCTATCTTTATACCACCCACCTATGCTATTAAATAGAGTAATCCTTAAAATAAAAGGTATTAAATCCACATAATACGTAGATGTGTGGGATTCCCTCCTACACCTGGAATTTTATTAATGTAATGATCTTGTGATGATTAGAAATTCTGCATTGCATTCAAAACAAAACTTTGATCTAGTTTTGACTGATTATCAGTCACTTTTCAGATTATTCAGGATGACGGAAATCACATATAACCTCAGGTTTCCACAGAGCAGGTTTTGTTCAGTGGCTTCTAGAAATATCAACACCTCATTCCTCTATTATATTCTATTATAGACACTGCATATTTACTTTTCAGCAACTTCAGTTTCTCAGATGTTTTATATCAGTTCATTGATCAACTGTTGGCTTCATGGAGACAGTGGAGATGTATGTGTCACACACTACTGAGAGTTTACCACAATTCATTTCACCAAGTTTGCATCCAACAAATATTTGCTGAACAATAAAACAGAGTAATGCTTTGAAAGTCTACTTCATGAAAAGTTATATGAATGAATCTACAGTATCATCTTAAGAAAACAAAATGAAGGAATTTTAATATTAAGAGGAAAATATATTGTATCTGTGCTTCTTTTGGAAGTTGCTCCAGCTTGAATATGTCCCCTAGGGGTCATGTGTGGGAATCTAAGCTTTCAGTGCCACAGTACAGAGAGGTGGGATCACGCCCTTCTTCCACTCCATCCATCCACCATAGGTGATACAACATGAAGGCCTTCCGTATGTGGGACTTTCCATCTTGGACTTTTTAAAACCGGAAGAAATATGTATCTTTATAAATGACTCAGTCTCAGGTATCCTGTTAGTATAAAATAACTTATGACAACTTAAGGTCATTTCATTGTCAATATTCTAGAACAGTTTCTTATATTATTTCATCTTGCAGAAAACATGCAAAAATAACTCCCAAGAACATTTTCAGTGTTTCCACAGATTCTTAGATAACAGTTTATTTACAGGTTAGCTTTTAAAAAGACAGTGTAATCAGTATATTTTGGTGTTCGGTATAATTAGTATATTTTAATATGTAGTATAATTAGTGTATTTTTAAGAATAAATTATTAAAAACAGAGAAAGACAAGGGATAGCTTGATGGTTGGAGGACAAGCTTTGCATGAGTGAGGCTCAGATCCCCAGATACAATAAATGGAGAATAAATAGAGATAAACTTGAAGTGCCCTCTTTTCCCATATAAATGAAATAATCCTCCACTGGTGCACTATGATTTAAAATTTACCTCATTAAAAATCCTGACATTTCTGCCTTTCCTATAGTATTCCCCCCTATTTTTCTCTGGCTTTATGTATTAGTAGGCTTAAAAGTTAAAAACCAGGAAGGTAGCACAGAAAATGGGTGTGTTACTCAGTTCCCATTGCTGTAACAAAGTTCCCAAGATAATCAACATGAAGAAAGCCAGGTTTATTTTGGATCTTGGTTTCAAAGTCTCAGTCCATGTGGCTTTGGGCTGTAGTATCACAGTATAGGATGGCAAGAGTCGATTGCACAATATGCCCGTTTATCTCATTGTAACCAGAAATCCAGAAGAAAAACAGAGTACCAGGTTCCAATGTCTCTAAGACATCCCCAACAGTGACCTTACTTCCTCACATTAGGCAATTCTTAGGGTTTCCATAACCTCCTAACAGAATTGCAGGTCTGGCAACCACGGCTTTCCTATGTGACCTTTGAGGGATAGTGAAAGAAGCAGAGATGCAATTGAAGCATTCTTGTAGTGGGACCTACTTGACTCACTTTTCTTCTGAGACAAATGACAATACATGAACATTCCTATTGGTGTATATGTGGTTTGAATGTAAATGTCTCCATAGCCTCGGGTGTTTGTGGTTGATACTCCTTCTTAGTTCTCAGCAGGTGGAACATTTGAGAGCTGAAGCCATGCTATAGAAAGGGTGTAGATGGAGGTTGACCTTGGGGTTGAGGAGGCACAAATAAACCTATTGCAATTATTTACTGCTGTTCAAAGTAAAGCATGTAAGACATCTCCAATAGTAATCCTTTTTTTTCACAATGGATCAGTCAAGATGAAGTTATTCATCTGAGCGGCTGCTTGGCCTCAGACACAAAGCAAATCTTTGAAACAGTTGCTCAGTTCAGACTAAGTAATTAATTTTTAAGGTTTTATGAAGAATATACATAAAATGCAACTTAAAATGAAATTATCAGGTCCCAGAACCTACCTGAAATGAGTCCTCCAGTCCTGTCCTTCAGATCTTAGGTTTTCATTAACATCATAAATACATGACAGTCATAGGACACCTCAGAGACTCACATGCTTCTGAAACCAGCAATAGATTCATGCAGCAGGTGGGAGATGGTGACCTGCTCTGAGCCAGGCTTCAGCACTTGGAAAGGCAGAATTAGCTAGCAACTGTTGAGTTGTCTGAAGCTCTGTCCAAATCAATCAGAGCCATCTTTCTGTTTCTCAGCAGGAAACATTTGTGTCTTTCCCATTAACTTTTATGGGTATACAACTACAACTAAAAGTCAGAGGTGAGGTTGTTACCATTTTTAGCAAACACAAGACCTATCAGTGCTACATATTCCTGTCTTGATGGAATTCTAGAAATTCTCAATTGGCACCTGCAAGCTTGGGATGACAGTCAAATTGCATGTACTTCCAGGAAGCCAGTATAGCTATTTGTAAAATGAAAAGAATTATAACTGACTCCAAGTAGATGACTGAGATGACATCCAGCACATTATGAGTCACATACTAGGTGCCACATATTATCAAAATAGTATTCAAGGGGATGTGAACTCATAGTTATTTGTGTGCACATTTAATTAAATCACTTAATCACATTTTTAATCATTTTAAAGTTATAGGTTTCCATTTATCTCTATCAGTAGCAATGTGATTA
>PVHP010002342.1:0-91207 GCA_004024765.1 Zapus hudsonius
GACATTTTTATAGAAACAAAAACTGAGATAATTGTTATCAGCAGACACCCACAAAAGGTAATATTAAAGTTGTTCTTGAAGCAGAAAGAAAAATGAAATGGTGATTCTTTCTTAAAGCAGAAATAAAATAATCCTGCACCTCTCAAAATATATAAAGACATCTTATTTCCTTGCCTGTCATGGGGCTCCATATCAGAATCAACTATGCAATAAACAACAACAAAAAGACATAAAACATACATTCTTCAGTTGATGTGGTGAGAGGCTTGGCATTCTCAGTGACCCCAGTGTCAGTCTTGTACAAAGTTGCTGGCACAAGGACTAAAATAAAGCTGTAAGTTAACAGGTGAACTGTAGATGAGAAGAAAGTGATGGCATGGCTGGAGCTGAATGCTCTAACTTCCTCAGCCTTCACACCCATATGTCTCCTGGTGGCAGCATTTATTCCATAACTCCGAGGCATCCTTCTACCCTAGTTAGAACCAGGTCACGTGCATCCTATATCAGTTACTTTCTTGCTGCTATGATAAAATACCTGACAAAAAGCATCTTAAGGAAAGTTGTAGTCAGTTCCATATTACTGGGATGAACATCCAAACCAGACATAGCTTAGAGAAGGAAGAGATTTATTTCAAGCTTACAGATCCCAGGAAAGTTCCATCAAGTGGTGGAAAAAGCTGGTTCCTATTCATAAGAGAGCAGAGAGACACTACCCAGCAGCCAGCACCACCAGAAAGCATAGCCAGATCTGAAAACCTCTCTGCAAACCTTTAGGCTGGAATCAGATCTGCCTCCAAGCACACCTTAGGGCTGGACCCTAGGGCCCATCCCCAGTGGTACCTCTTCCAGCCAGGTGGCTGGAAATCCAAGTTATAAGCTTTAATAAAACACCTGAGTCTATTGGGGGACATACATTAAGGGCACCACAAGAGTAAAGGGTTTGTTTTTGCTAGCAGTTCAAGGTTACAGTCCATCATGGTGGTGGCAGTAGCAAGAAGCGGAGCTGGTCATATTGCATCCACAGTCAGAAAGGCAAAGAGCAATGAATGTGTTGCTCAGCTAGGTTTCTCCTTTTTATATAGTCCATGACCCCCCAGCCCATGAGATGGGACCACTCACAGGGTGGGTGGGTCTTCCCACCTCATCTCGATTTAGAAAATCTCTAACTGGCATGCCAAGCGATTTGTTTCCATGGTGATTCTAAATCAGGTTGACAAACTGAGCTGAATCAGCGCACTCCCTGTGCAGTACTCTTCCTCCCCCTTCTTTTTCATTCCCAGTGCCACTCGTGCATTTGAGGCACTTTTCATATCCTGACTAATGGCTGGTTGTCAGTATGTCAGCCTTTAATATCTTCTTCCTCCTCCAGGTTATCTTTGTAGGTATAAAGCACAGCTCTTACCACTGAGCTAGCTATACAGAGACATAACCTGTTTTCCCATGGATTTCATCGTCTGTACTGATGTAGCATCTGCAGCCCATATGCAGGCCCCAAGAAACAGTATGATTAGAAGTCCCTTCCCCTTCGATCTTACCTCATGTCACTCATTGTCCTGCTAGATTAGCCTTGGAGTTTCTTGTCTTGTTTTGAATGAGAACTTGGCCTAGTGCTGCTCCTTGTAGAGCTCTTTGTATGGGTGGCTCCCTATTTTTCAGGTGTATGTCCCATGTTCAGGCTTCAGGCATCCCACTTATCTGAATCCATCCATCTTCATGTTCTCTAGTAACAGCATCCTGCAGATTTCTTTTACTACACTGTCATCTTTACCACTGTGTTCATTGCCTCTCCCTTCCCTTCACTTGAAAGGTGAACCTCACAAGGGCAACAATTGCAGTGTCTTGTGAATGGCTTCATTTGCAAAGGAGGGTATATAGCTCAATAATATCCCCTGATTTATATTGACTATATACATGTATATATTCAATCTGTGTGTGCATGTATGTGTTTGTGTGTGTATTTTTATGTATGAGTGCAAGCGCTTGTGCCATGGTGCACATATGAAGGTCAGAGAACAGCCTCGTGTGTCAGTCCTCCTATCTTGTTTGAGATAGGGTCTGTCTTATTGTTCATTGTTGTGTGTGCCAGAACAGATGCCTGCATGCTTCTAGGGATTCTTAAGACCTTATCTTGTCATAGGAGCATTGGGAATATGGATGTGATTGTGTGGCTTAATGTGGGTTCTAGGGATCTGAACTCAGGTCCTCACACTTGTACTGAGTCATCTCAGCCCTGATGACAGATATTTGTAGTAAAATATTTATAATAAGATAAAACTTTCTGATGAGAGAATTACAGTTTTTTCTTTTGTTTTTTATTTTTTTTAGCAGTATAGTTATTTCTTACTATTTAATGGATTTCTTCCTGTTCTCATCCTCACAAGTAATCTTTAGATAAATAAAGGAAGGCCATGGAATGTAATGTGAAATGAAACCATGTGATAAAGACATCTTGGGACAAACAGAATGCTATTGTTACTGCAGTAGCTATGAAGCTTTCTGTTATAAGTATACTCTCCCTCCCTTTCCCTTCTCTTCCCTTCCCTTTCCCACCCTTCCCTTCCCCTCCCCTTCCCTCCCCTGCCTCCCCTTCCCTTCACTTTCCTTCCTCTCCCCTTCCTTCCCTTCCTCTCCACCCTCTTCCCCCTCCCCTGCCTTCCCCTCTCTTCCTTCCCTTCCTTTATTATCTGAAACCAGATTTCACTCTGTAGTCCAAAGTGGCCTGAACTCATGGTGAGCCTCCTGCCTCAGCTTCCCATGTGCTGATATTATAAATGTGTGCCACTATGCCCAGTTTTGAGTGACTTTTATACCTCTGACATTTTTATGATCTTTTCCCAATCTGTTGCTCTTATTATTAGTAATTTATGAAACCTCTTCAGTCTTATTAAAGCATTTTTTGGTTTGAGGCATTTCAACGGGGTTTCTTAATGACATATTTGTATTCTGTAGTTTGCTCATTCATAATTATATTTAATAACTTCCTGTGTCATATTCTCACTTTGGACATGAGACAAGTGAGGCTCTAGATGTAAAGGATTTAGAAAGTTGGATAAGCTGGGAATTATGACTTAGGTCTTTGAACTTCCAGTCTAACCTTTCTGCTAGATGTTTTTGTTTTTTCATCCCATAGACACCAAATGTCACTTGACAGTATCTCTGTCATGAACCAGGGAAGTGAACAGACTCACTCTAATATCTAAGCCTGAATTGAGGAGATAGTAGCAACAAAAGACAGGATACAGGAAATACAAGGTTCAGTGTACTAGTAGCTAGGACGAAAGTGTATCAGAGCTGCAGGAGAAGCAGGGCCACGTGGGGTCGTCATTCATAGACATTCTGTGCGTGTATGTCCTAGAGATGTGTTGTAGCACCCTGGGGAGCACCCTCAGAGCTTGCAGTGTGGGCAATATGTGAGCAAGCATGGATCTAGAGGTTTCCAGTCAAAATTCTTTTCAGAGAATGCAATGGATAGAGACCAGATTAAAACAGGGCTGGGAGATGTCTCAGCGGTTAAAGGCTCTTGATTGCAAAGCCTGCTGGCCTGGGTTCAGTTCCCCAGTACCCACATAAAGCCAGATGCAAAGTGGCAAATGCATCTGGAGTTCATTTGTAACAGCAAGGGGCCCTGGCATGCCCAGAATCAATCAATCAATCAATCTCTCTCTCTCTCTCTCTCTCTCTCTCTCTCTCTCTCTCTCTCTCTGAAAATAGATAAATGATTTTTAAAGACACAGTCTGTAGAATGAATGTCAGATGGGAAGCAGAAAAGGTGAGTTTAGCCACGTTCTCAGGAAATGATGCTAAGTGGAGAGCAAAGAGATGGGTGCACTGTTTTCCTTTGAAGCTCAAGTGTGCTTGTATGGTACAGGACAGTAAAGAGGGTTCCTGCTGTCCATTGGATGGAGAGGAAAGAGAAGATACGGAATGTGTAAGTAAGCTTGTAAATTGGTTGTTGGTGAGATAAGAGATAGTTGTGATTTACTCAGCTATATTTGAGGTGAAGTTCTCCTCCGGGAGTTTCATAAGAAGGAGTGGTGCTTTGATGAGGGAAGAAGAGATGGAAATCATTGCTGAGGCCAATTAACCGAAGAAGAATAGGAAGATGAGCAGGTGCTGAGCTCCTGGTAGCATTGTGGTCTGACAGCAAAACCTGCACAGTGGGCTCTGTTGTGTGAAGTCCTCAAAGCAGTGCCCAGCTGTGTGGGCGCTGGGGAAGGGAAGGTATGTACTAGGTACACAAGAGTGGTTCACAAGTGTGCTAGAAAAGGAGGTGAGCAGGGAGTGAGGGTGTTGCAGAGACTTATTTATGCTCTACAAAATATTTCTCAAACATTTGACCAGCTCAGAATGAACTCTCACTGAAGCATCTACTTTTACGTCTGTGTCTTTCTGTAAACAGGCTTATAAATACATTTCAACTCCATTTGTAGTGCTGTTTAGTCCAGGGTTATTTTCTCAAGCCTTTTCATTTTGGGTTTTGGAAAACCAGCTCTTACTTTCCCCCCTGGAACTAATGAGTGAGCAAGCAAGAGGTTCTGTAAAAACTGCAGACTTTGTTATGATTGGACCTGTGTTTGGAAATTCTGTGAATTGTGTTATGTCAGCATCCTGCTCACGGAATAGGCTGTGTAAACAGTGGGTGCTGGGAGATTGTATGAATGAGTAGCCTTCCTTCTTGCTTACAGACTTAACCACTGCAATTCTGCAGATTTCTGAGTGTTTATTTCATATTAAACAGGGCTCTAAAAATACCAAGCTGGTTAGGCTTTTATTATAGATCATATAAACTACATTGGGACATACAAATTTTTAAAAGAGGAGGGGGAGGAATGAAGGTAGGATTTTAAAGGAAAGGCCACGGAAATCTGTCTGCAACAGTTTGTTTTAGCCATGTTTATAAAATGCAAAAACGGGTGGGGAAAGATTTGTCCTGCATTTAAGCTATAGCAGTTTGTACATTGAGAATTTGAATAGCATTCCAGAATACATAAATAGTAAGTTTGATCAAAACAATTGCAAAATTAAAAATTATCTTTTTGAATCAGATTTAAGATATCATTAGTAATTTATTATTTGTGATATTACTTTTAAAAGTTATAGAGGCATGTAATGCTGTCATTTTTAGAATCCAGCAAGTTGAGAAAAGCATGAGAGTGAACTTGGCTTCAGGACAAAAAGACAAGACCAGGCCTTTGAGGCAGTCCAAAGAAAGAGTGTTTATTGGGAGGGCAGAAAGGACATAAAAATCGAAGAGAGTGGGAAACTTTAGGAATTACAAGCAGGAAACAAAGAACTATAGTGAAACAGATTCAAATGATAATATTTTAAGTTGCCACATACTAACCTTGTTAGGACTAATATGGTTCATTGATTTTGAAAGCATGGGCAGTGCTGGACATAGTGACTCATGCCTGTAATCCTAGTCCTTGGGAGGTCCAGCCTGGGCTACAGTGTGAGACCCTGTCCCAAAAAGATAAACAAAAGCCAGGCCGCACGCCTTTAATCCCAGCACTTGGGAGACTACATAGTAAATTCCAGGTCAGCCTGGGCTAGAGGGAGACCCTACCTCAGGGGGGAAAAAAAAAGAAGAAAGAGGAGAAAGGAGGAAGGAAGAAGGAAGAAGAAAGCAGCAGCAGCAGCAGCACAGGCAGCAACAAGTCCAAAGGAACTGTTTTGCCTTGAACTACCAGGAACCCTGACCTTCTCTTTGAGAGCGCTGGACCTGTGAACATGCTGGTCCAGACGTGTGGTGATTGAATGTACGTCACAGAGGAGGAGGTGGCATAGAGCAGATTGTATGAGAAAGAACCCTGCCTGCCTGCACATCCTGTGGCTGTGGCAGCTCTGCTGTGACTCTGCCTTTCTCTTGTTGAGGACGAGGATGAGGACTAGGAAGAGGAAGAATGGTTCTAAGGAGGGAAGGTGGAGACCACAGCTCTAATATGGGAAAATGGGAAATGCTTAAGGCCAGTTAATGGTTGATTTCTAGGCCGAGTTCTAAAACAGAATATATGAGCCTCTTCTCTCTGTCTGCTCAGCTCGCTGAGGGGAGCTTCTTGATCTGTGGCCTGGCTCAGAGCCACTGGAGCAGCCCTGGCACTGAACTATGGAAACTAATGTGTATTTTGCACCTACTGTGAGCCAGATCTGGAGCTGGGTGGACTGCATATGTGGTTTCCTTTGGTCCTCCTGACCTTAATGGATATTATTTTCTGCTTTTCAAAGAGAAGAAACTGCAGCTTGGAAACAATCAGTGGTTTTGTCTGCTGAGTGGCAGAGCTGCTAGTAGACCCCCCCAAGTGTGTCTGAGTATGAGTCCTGGGGTGTTTTCATCTGGAAAGCTTCCTAACTCAGCTCCTCCAGTAGTCCCACTGCACATGGGAGGGGGTGGGGAGAGAGCCATGGCTTGAGGTTTTGGACCACAGGAGGGACTGGCTCCAGTCAGGGTGGAGAAGCCACAGGATGACTGGACCACCCCTCTCTGCTGCCATTTGTTTCCAGGTTTCTTTCTCCAGCTAGTATGTGGGCTGTGGTCAGCTCTGAGTGATTCGTAGACTCAGTGCCTGGTCCCACTCCATATTTTGTGATTTCCTGGTTTAGTGGAACTAAGGTGGTCTTCATGGTTATGAGACTCAGATGATTCTAACTAAGATGACTGAACATCATGCAGTGAGAAACCCCAATGTAGGTGCATCAGCGTTACACTTAGCTTTCCTTGGGCCCTTCCATGCATTTCATATTTGATTGTGGTGAGCCTAGCGGTGCTTCCCTCACTGTCAGGACAGAGGAGAAGAACAGGCCATTGTGATGATGATGTTGAGGGCACAGGTGATTTTGACCATGATAGGGAAGAGGGAAGACAAGGTTTGCGGGTCAGGGGTTACTTGGCTGTTGGGCTATATCTCATCCTTGCCCAGCTGAGCTATAGCAGCTGCTGATAACCAGGGATGAGCTGGTAACCACAAACCTGCTGCTCCATTACATGCAAGAGCCTCGCTTACTTTGTATCAATTCTATGAAATCAGGTTTAAATTTTTTATTACTATTTTTGTGGGTGTCTGTGCAGACGTGTGTATGGCATTCATATGCCATGGCATGCATGTGGAGGTCTGAGGACAATCGACCTCCAATCCTTCCCTGAGACAAGGTTTCTCATTGTTTTGCTGCTTCATGCACTAGTCTAGCTGGCCTACGAGCTTCAGGATTCCCCTGACTCAGCCTCCCATGGTCATAGGCACAGCGGGATAACAGGTACATGTGGCCCTTAGTATCTGGATTTATGTGGGTGCTAGGGAATCAAACTTGGGCAAGCCGAGTCATATCACCAGCCCTATAATGTCATTTTTCCCCCCAAATTTGTTTGTGAGCAGAGAGAGTGAATCTATGTTATCTAGGGGCCTCTTGTTGCTATAAAGGAACTCTGGGTGCATGTGCCACTTTCTGCGTCTAGCTATAGTTGTGGATTGAAATAAAAGGAATTATGGTAATGTCAACTCTATTATCCTACTGGGTCTGTTCAAATATTACTAAAAATTTTTGTGGGTTACAAGCTAGATATTTTTTCTCTCAGTGGTATTGTTTAGATAAATTGATTCAGACTGAAGGAAACTGTCTTCATTCCTGAAAATGTCCAGTGACATATTACTTCCTTGTAAAAGATATGTTTTCATAAATCTTTGTAATGAAATAATGGGTTTTCTCAAAATGAATTTAAATTACTTTAAACATGCTAATTTTCAGCAAGAATATACTGAGAGTAAGTTGTATTAGTTACTTTTGTATTGCTATGACCATAGTACTTTACAGAGCAATCCAAGAGGAAAGGTATACTTTGGTTTATGATTTGAGAGGGTTTCAGCCCGTCATTGCAAGGGAAGACATGGCCATAGCAGTATAACTTGTGGCAGATAAACTGGGAAGCAAAGAGTGATGACCTAAGGGCTGTGCTATCACATTCAAAGGCCCACCCCCAACTAGGCCCCACCTCCCAAAGGGTCCACCACCTCCTAAAGTAGCTCTACTCTAGGAGACTCAGGAGAAAGCTAGCTTCTTTTAGGCAATTTCATTTAGGGACAGAAGCCCAAAGAGAGAACCAGAAGATGCCACTCCACCTGACAACCCACCTTGGCAGGATTCACCCACAGCAGCTGCAGTGCCCCCTGCTGCTCACAATCTAACATACTACCTAGGTGTGCTGGCCTCTGGGGCCCACCCTTTAAATCTAATGGAGTCTTCCCCTTACATACCTGAATCTGATGAAAGTTTTTAAAAGTTTTATAAATAAATAAGTACATACATACATACATACATACATTATATGTGACTACTATTTATTTATTTATTTATTTTAAAAAATAGGTTCTAGTCTTGTTTCACCTCACCTCTGACCCCCATTTCCCTGAGGGCTGTCCTCAGTAGGTTCCTTGGTGTTCACTGTGTGGTAATTAAGGCCACTGTTAGTTTCTAAAGGGGCTGTACCTCCGGATATTTCTACCCACCCTGTGGCGCTTACAACCCCCCCCCACTTCTATAACAATCTCTGAGCCTTGAGTATGTTAGTAGATTGTTTTTAGTGTTGAGTTCACTGTAGCTTCTGTATTTCTTTTATTTTTTTATTATTTTATTTATTTTTTAATTTTTTTGGTTTTTCGAGGTAGGGTTTTGCTCTAGCCCAGGCTGACCTGAAATTCAGTATGTCTCAGGGTGTCCTTGAACTCATGGAGATCCTCCTACCTCTGCCTCCCGAGTGCTGGGATTAAAGCTGTGCGCCACCATGCCCGGTTTAGCTTCTGTATTTCTGTTACAGTGTGTTTCAGTTCCTCTACGTATTTGTTGCTATTTCCCTGGAGGTGGTCAGAGTAGCCTTGGGAGCAATACTCTTGTTGGGGCTGAGGAGAGCAGAGTACTGTTTCTTGGCCTGGGTAAATTTCTGTTTGTCTCTGTTTTATGCCTTGGGGTAACTTCTCACTTTAATTACATGTATTTAATTTCATGTCTGGGCACACACATACATAGAAAGCAAAGCATGAGAGATAGCCACTATTAAAAGAGCTCCCTCACTTAAGAGATCAGAGAGATCATACATGTAGTAAAGCAAGAAAGCATCCAAGAACAAAATACATGTAGAAAGCAAACAGGAAAATGCCCAGGCAAATAAGAACTCCCCCTTTCCAGTCTGGAAGGGGGCGTGTTTACTAGTGGAGGCCAGGAAGTAAAAACCAGGAGAGCCAAGAGAGCACCCAGAACAAGTCACATGTGGGAAGCAAGCAGAAAAGAAATCCTTCCCTTTCCCAGGAAGGAGGAGAGCTTACAAAAGCAAGGAACAGGAGCATCTGACACAGGGAGAATGATAAGGGACGAAGAGATTTACATGCATGTTCCAGGTCTATTTATGGATCAAACATCCAATTAGCTTGAGCCTCATCAACCAACTCAGGTGTGTAAGGGAGAGACCTGATATGTTGTGGACCCAAGAGGATGACTCAGGAGGAGCCATCACTTAGCTGCTGTCAGGGAGCGTTTCTTGCAGTCATCTTGGATCAGATGCAGGTTCTACTCCTGCATGCGTTCCTTGGGCTTATGTCCCAGGCTGTAAAAAAAGCCTATAAAAAAAGCTATCTTTGCCATGGGGTGGGGAGGGAAAATAACTAATGCATAAAAGGGAATGTCATCCTGGATTCAATGGCTTTATCTAATAACCTATGATACTAAGCATATTGTTGTGTTAATATATGTAATTTTAAGCCAATAAAAATGTTGGGGAAAAAAAAGCTCTCTTGCTCCTTTTCCTCCTTCATTAGCACCTTGTCAGGAAATACTATGAGGGCTCTGTGGCTCTCACCTGTGTATGTGCACAGGCAGCATCTTGTTTGGTATATGTGTTTTTGGACTTTGTACAAGTGGAATCATGCTGTCTATATATTCATATATTTTCTTCTTTCTTTTAGCCTATGCTGTGCTTGGCTCCTTGCTTCTTTTGTGTAAAATTGTAGAAAAGCCTGTGAAGTTCCACTAAAAGTCCTACTTGGGATTATCATTGATAAATGCATTGTCTGTGCAGATTGTCAAATACTGCAGATAATACATATCTTTGTGACATTGACTACTTTTCAGTAAAACCATGTATATGTGTCTGTGTCCATTTATTCAGACTTCTGACACATAACTTTTTCAAGTTTTAAAGTTTTGTGGCACTTTTCTAATGATTTGTTGTGCAGTGCTATTTGAGGCATTGCTGGTCCATTTTACCATAAAGGACATTTCATTTTTTTTTCTTTTACTTTCCCTCGCCCCCAGAATAAATTCAGGTGATTCTTATGTTGGTCTGATTTCTAGCTTGCCTGTGTGAATGGGAAATGATGATTTAAGATTGTGTTTTAAGAGCATAAGCCAATTTTCAGTATGATGTTCCCTTTACTATAAGTCAAGCTAGGCATGGTGGGTAGCTCATGCCTTTAATCCCTGCATTTGGCAGGCTGAGGATCACCACACGGTCCAGGCCAGCCTGAGACTACATAGTGAATTCCAGGTCAGCCTGGGATAGAGCGAGACCCTACCTTGAAAAAACAAAAACCAAAAACTATAAATCATTTACAGGTGATTTAATTAATTTAGGAATTTAAATATTAAGTAAACAATTCTAGTATACTACCATAAATGTTTTATTAGATGTTTATGTAAAATGTCATGGGAACCCAGAAGAGGAAGTGACTAATGCAGCATTTAGGCAGGTCATTTGATATGGTAAAAACTACCAAGTATTCAAAATGGCAGCATTCCTGAGGCTGAATAATAGATCAGGCATTTCTGTTCAAGGCTTAAGAAAAGGGAAGATTGAACACTTTGCAATATGCCAGAGGGATAAATTGTAGAGGGACAAAGTAATTAAATTAGACGAAGCTATGAAATTCAGATTTGTAGGAAAGAAGATTTTCTGAATGGGCAGATATGTGTGTTAAATAACATAACTATTGTTTAAATACAGCCAAGATTTTGGACTTTTCCAAGACCCTTTACTCAATGACAATGCCTGCTGCTACTGCTTTCCTCCCTGGAGGTCCTAAGACTGGAATGTTATGCCCACAGGTTACCACAAACTGCAGAGTTCTAAAGCAACATACTGTTTATGGAATTCTGTCTGTAACGGGTTTTTTGGTGTTCAAGGAAAGCCCTTGAACTCCAAACCTTGTGGTTTAAAAAAAATTTTTTTTAAACAAAGAATTGAAATAAACAGACTGAGAAGAATGGACTCTAAACTATGACATTTATTCAGGTGAGTTCAGGGTAGTCTGTGAGTCAAGGGAGGGGTCTGGTTATACCCACATGGCCTGAAGCCCCATGTGGAAGCTGAGCATGGTCTTGGAGGGAAACATGAAAGGGGTTTTCTCATGGAAATTAAAAAGACCAAAGCTTAAAAAAACTAAAAGGTTATAAGCAAACAGAGAAAAAAAAATCCCTTTCCACTCTGGCCAGGACAAAGTCTTAGGTACTGGGACCCTCGAGATTCAGGCATGGGGTGATGAGCAGCCAAGAAGAGGAAAATAGAGGAAGCTACCTCAATCCCAAATTATAATTCATAATTTTATTGTGTTGGGTTTACCCTCAGGCTCAGGTGAGGGCTGGCTCAGGAAGAGGTCAACACACCTGAGTAGGGCTAGAGAGAGCTGATTGGATGGGTGAGACAGATCAGATGCTGAGTTCCCATTCTGCTGAAGCAGGCAGTGTGACATCTATTTTGGTTCCGTCTTTGGGCCCTTTCCTAACTGGCTGCCTGACTAATTCCCTCTCACAACCACCTCAGGGTGCAAGGCTCTGGTCAGTGTCACCAGGTTGTCAGTCACTGAAGTAAAAGTATCTAGAGATGGCATGTTATTCAGTTCTGTGGATAGTTTATGACCTGAAATGTAGAAAAACAAATTGTAGAAAATAACATTTATCATGTTCTCCTGTAAGCAGGTCACAAAGGAAACCTGTAATAGTCATAACGGAATAATCCATTTCTACTAAATTTGATTCAGCAAGTATTTACTGAATGAGGATGGTGTGAATTGTCCAGGGATAACTCTAAGGAATGTAACAGATTGGTAAGAAGTTCCCTTCCTTTCTGGGCCTGTGAGCTACTCAGTGTAATGGAAAAGTTTGCTTGTAATTACACCGCAAGGCTCCCTGAGAGGAATGCAAATAAGAGACCATGGAGATTTCAGGACAAGATGGTACCCTGCTGGAGAAACACAGATTTCAGGAGAAAATGTCCTGGGGAGGTAGGAAGGAGCTGTGTGAATTACTCTGACTCCACCAAATCTCAGAATCAAAGAGAAAGGCTAGGAAATAAGTTGACACTGTGTGGGGGCAGACTGTGTTCAGGAGCCATGGGAAAGCTTGGAGCCACAGGGGTGACAGGAGCATCTTCAGTGACGCCCACATCACCCATGCACTCTCTTTGCTTCCCCAGTTATCTGTCTGCTCAGATGCCCTCACTCTAGGAGCATTTGACAAACTCAGCCTTGCTTCTCTGTCCCCTCATTATAGAACCTACTGTGTGGCTCTTCCTGTCTCTGCCGTTCACCCCAGCTTATAGAACTCTCATCCCACCAATTTCTGTAGCATTGCTTGAATATACAGCACATCAAGTATGTTTGTTGAGTGAATGATCCTACATTTCAGACATGTTCAGAAACAAAACAAAACAAAACAAAAAAAACATGCTTAAAGAGGCATGTTTAAGAAGAGTTCCCTGGTAGAAATTCTGAAAGATTTTAATGAGCAGGTGAAAAAAAAATTAATTTGGAAAAGCAGAAACTATGTGTTCTGTCTCAGACAAGAATATTGGCCAGTTTGGCTCCCCTAATCTTTTGCCTGAGCAAAACCCACGGCTTGCTCACCTTGACCTTGAACAGCCAGCTTGCTGGAGGTCTCCTAACGCGCCTGTCCCAGATAGAGCAGATACAACAAGGCAACGACAGACAAGAATACCTAGACTCAAGGCAATGGGTTCCACTAAAACTTCTCTTATTACAATTCGCCTTCCTATGGTAAGCACTTTTCAAACACTGCAATGCATAGGGTTTTCATTCTTAAAATTCTACATGAGTCAACATTGAGTTTACAAATCATTTTATGGGACTGGAGAAATTGCTCAGTGGTTAAAGGTGCTCACATGTAAAGCCTGACAGCCCGGGTTCAATTCCCTGGTACCACATAAAGCCAGATGCAAGAGGTGGTACCTATGTCTAGAGTTCATTTGCAGGAATAGGCTCTGATGTACCATATATTCTCATTCTCTCTCTCTCTCTCGCTCACTCGCTCTCACTCTCGCTCTCTCTCTCCCATACGTGTATTTTCTCTTCCCCTCTTTCAAATAAATAAAAAAAAATTTAAATAAAAAAATCATTTTATGAAACCTGGCCTGGTGGTCCTAGTGGTTCATGCCTTTAATCCCAGCACTCAGCGGGGCTGAGGTAGGAGGATCTCTGAGTACAAGGCCAGCCTGGGCTATGGAGTGAGTTCTTGGGCCAGAAGTAGACCCTGCCTTAAAAAAAAAAGCTGTAAGTTCCTGTACTGCCTTTGAAGAACTTTAGATCGTGAATCAGGTCAGTTTACTTGCACTTACTTTTTCTTCTCATGTGTATGTGCTTTGGTGTATGTGCCTGTGTGTGTGTGTGTGTGTGTGTGTGTGTGTGTGCACTCGAGTGTGTACAAGCTAGGGGTCAGTCACATTGGGTGTCTTTCACATTTTTTAAGGCAGGGTCTCTCAAAGAGCTTGAAATTCACTAATTCAGCCAGGCGTGGTGGCGCACACCTTTAATCCCAGCACTCAGGAGGCAGAGGTAGGAGGATCACCATGAGTTCAAGGCCACCCTGAGACTACATAGTGAATTCGTGCTTGGAGGGCCAGCACTTTACCCACTGAGCCAGTTCACCAGCTTCCTGCACTTTCTGTTTAGTGTTAATACACATTCATTATATACACATCTTTTTGTAGGTAGTGATTCGTGTATCGTTTCTTCATTAGTAGAACAATCGGGATTGAGATTTCCAAGATTGCTCTGCTAGAATTTTTAAAAGAATCTGTTCTTAAATGACTAGACAATAAGAATTTATTATTGTTCAAGGGCCAGTGCCTAATCTTTAATGGTTTCCTGTTTTGCCACTAGGTGGCAGTAAAAAAAGGATACTCCTAGTCAGGAGAAATCCTTAATGATTTTCATCTATTCATTTTTTTTTTCAGTGCTGGAAGTTGACAGTTACTGAACACTATACCACTGAACTGCTACATCCCTGGCTCAGCTTAATTAATTTTTAAATTTACTTTAAATGTTAAAATCCTAAGACTAAAATTTGAGGTGTTTGGTGTTATGTAACCATAGGTAGGCTTTGATATGCTGATTCTAGGGCTGGTGTTTGTTTTATCCAGGGCCCAAACTCTTGTTCTTCTTCTTAAAAAGTCATATTATGGAATTTTTGGAAAACAAACATAAGTCAAAGTGTTTAATTTTGCTTTAATAGCTGGCCCAGAGTCTTCTGTCTCTGCCTCCTGTCTACCTATAGGCACACTGGCATTACCAACACTCACACTAAGGCTTTACATGGGTTCTGGAGTTCCGAACTCTGCTCCTCACATTTGCATAACAATCACTTTACCCACTGAGCCATTTAAAAAATTCATTGTGCTAATGCAGGTATTGGAATTGGTGGCTGGGAACCAATAGCTATTTTAAACAGTAATAATTTTCAACCCCTGACGGTAGCCTTACCATCTATTAAATGACTTGTTTTTAAACTAACATTTGCTTAAATGTTAGCTAAAGCAGTGTTGGGAAGTAACCCTCCACATGTTGGTCTATGGCCCACATGTTGGTATATGTCTGGAGGCACTTGCTTAGAGGGGAAAGCCTCTACCTTATTTTCTTAAGAGTTACAATATCTAGCCAGCTGTGGTGGCCTATTCCTGTAATCCCAGCACTCAGTAGGTGGAGGCTGGGAGATTAGGAATTCAAGATCATTTTCAGTTACATAGCAAGTTTGAGGCCAGCTTGGGATACATTAGACCCTGTTTCAAATGGGGGGGGGGTAAGGAAGGAAAGAGAGAAAGAAAGAAAACAAAGAAAGAAAGAAAAGAAAAAACAGGGGACCGTGGATAGCCTAGGAGTCAGCCCGGTTCCATCATCCCTAGTGTGTTGACCCTAGTGTGTTACTGAGGGGGGGGGGGCATGACTTTGGGTATTCTCCCCCACCAAGGCTCTCACAATCTTTCTGCCCCCTCTTCCGCTCAGTTACCTGAGTCGTGGTGGATGAGTATTAAGGCTGTTTTATTGTTGAGATCTTAGGGGTCTCTGTACTTCTGCTTTAGGTTGCGTCAGAAATCATTGGTGTCTGTCTCACTGGCTTGTCCTGTGTTGACTGATTGGCTGTCACTATGGCTCACTTGTTCATCCCATTATTCTCTGCGGGGTTCCATATGGATCCTCTACGGTTTGTCTGGGGTGGCTCATCTCTTGTCGGGATGTCAGTTATCGATCAGCCTGCAGTTCTTTGGTAGGGTTGGATGAGCCACAGCTCTCTCGCTGCATTCTGAAAGATAAAAACAGAATCTCCATCAGAGAGTGAGATCAGTATAGGTTAACTGAGATACAGACCAGAGTGCCCACAGAGGAGGATATCCAGCTGACTGGGGATGGGGAAGAGGGGCATTGGGAACTAGGAATAACAACTCATTGTTTGCCCATTAAATAATGTAACTCATTATGGACAATAAAAAAATAAAGAAAAAAATAAAAGAAGATTGTCCAGGCAAAAAAAAAAAAAAAAAGAAAAGAAAAGAAAAAGAAAAAAACAAAGAACAATCTTACTGACTTTTAGCTGCGCTGCTACCACCCTGAAACTAGTTTCCTTCTATTTTATACTAGGGTTCTATAGTATCAGTTCTTTAAAATTTTAGAGGTTAGTTGGGATCTGGGGAGATGGGTCATTGGTGAAAAGCACTCATTGTACAAGCATGAGGACCTGAGAAGGCCCAAGACCATCTGAGTTTGACCTCCCAGCTTGTAAACAGCTGGGCATGGGTATGTGTGCCCTAGTTCTGTGGGGAACAGAATAGAGAATCACTGGGACCATTAAATCTACAGCTCCAAGTTCAGGAAATAATGTCGATGAGGAATGGAGGAGGGCACAGGATATTTTCCTCTGGCCTCCACATGCACACACATGCATGCACCACATACACACTATACCACACACACATACACACACACACACACACACACACACACACACACACACACACACACACACGAGAGGTTAGACATATAAAATACAGTAGTAGTAGTAGTAGTAGTAGTAGTAGTAGTAGTGGCCAACCTGTTTGTGGGTGGTTTATTTGAAACTTTGCTTAATGGGTTAAAATTGATTAAAAACTAAAGTTGGGATTTTCAGTGAGATGCCATACTTAGAGACTTCCTGGTCCTTCGTGTGTGGTAAACCCTCACTTCATTTTCATTGTCATAGCTATTAGAATTCCTTTGAGCAGTGACACCTAACCAGGTAAAGGGTATGAGGGATGAGAGAATCCCCAGGCAAAGAGAGTAAAACATGTTCAGGTCTCAAGTAGTCATGGGTGCTATGGCTCCCTGACTTGCAGATATGTTACTGAGGACAAGTTGGTGGTGGTAGGTGTAGAAGTACTCCAGAGAGGCAGGGGCAGGCCTCTTGACCTCTGGGAGACAGTTGGACTCTACAGGAAGATTGGGAGTTAGAAGGGTCTCATTGGCACTAGTCAGACTTGCATCGTTAGGAGCTGTGCTGGTGTACACTGGTTGTCAACCTGATAGGACCTAGAACCCTCCCTGAGGAATTATGTACATTAGGTTTGCCTCTGAACTCTTCTATAGAGGATTATCACGATGATGTTAATTGAGGTGGGAAGACCTCCCTTAACTGTGGGTAGCACCATTCCTTGGGCTGAGGTCCTGGACTATCTAAAAGGAGAGAGCTGGCTGAGCAAAAGTAGTCATTGCTCTTTGCTTCCTCACTGTGGGCTGAATATGCAGCTGCCTCAAGCACCTGCCACCATGCCTTCCTGCCATGATGGATTGTGACCTGGAACTGTAAGCTGAAGTAAGCTTGATCTCCCTTAAACTAACATTTGTGAGATATTTTGTCCTAGCAACAAGAAGTTGATTAATATAGACTCTATCCCAGCTATCTTGAGCAGAGTGGCTAAGGGTGACTTCTTTTAAAAAGTTTGACCCTCTGGTAGGTATGCAGCCTTGGGCAGTAAACTCCATCTCAGTATCCTTATCTGTGAAACAAATTCAGTAAGATGGTGATGAGGAAGAGGGACTATTAACATATGTGAAGTGCTTTCAGTGTTGACTAAAATCTAAAAATCTTTAGCTGAAGATGGAGGACTTCTGGTACTTCCCCCACTCTGGGATCACTGTCCCCAACTCTGAGCTACCTGGTACCCAGGACCAAGCCTGCCTGGTTTCATGCCTACCCTGTCTAGGTCAGACAGGGACACCTCACCACAGCTTTCCTTGCCCAGAGCACACTTGTAAAAGCTACGTTGGGAGCAGACTCCATGTGCCTCTGTTCTCACTTGCTAGCTGAGTGGAAGATGCAGAGGTACCTGCCCTCCCACTGTGCCTGGCCTGTGCAGCACTGCTCCTCATCCCGTTGTACTGGGCACCTGGAAAGAACTCTCCTCTGTCTGCTGTCAGCCCTTTTGCTCTCTGTTCTTAGGGCAAGTTGGACCAGAAAGAAAGCAAGCAATGGCAGGCAGTGGTTCCAAGAGCCTTTCTTCAATTGTACCTTTACCAAAAATTTCCCTTTCACTGTGTAAGTGTCTAGCTTTTACTGCCAGTGGATTTATTTTCTTGTAAATACTGCTTTACATGTCTGTAGTGTGTTGTAGTCGTGGTGGTATAAGCCATCAGTGCCTTCTACTGAACAAGGATGTCTCACAGCTTAGAGGTCTGGTACAGGGACCTCTAAGGACAGTAGCATACTGTTCAACAGTTCTGAGTTCAGGCTCCCAAAACAGGGCTGAGCTCACAGGGAGAAAGTACCATGATTTGCACAAAAGGGCATACCAGATTCAAGCAACATCTCCAGCCATGGGATAGAAGGCTTTGGAGCTGTGGGAAAGGGAGCTGACTTTGACTCCATTTCTAATGTGTTATTAAGTTTCATGTTGGCTGAAATTTGTCTTAGCACCTTAAATATTTTTGAATATGAAATATTTCATAATGAAATTGAAACAAACACCATGATAGATGGCTGATGAAGGCCCAGTGTGTCATTGGTGTTGGTGCCACTAATTATTATCCCTGGCCTCTGTGACTTGGCCTTGCCTAGGGCCCTGCATTACGCTGTTATCTCCTTGTATTTGTGTATGAATTCACATGCATATTGACATGCATACATGCAGTGTACTTTAGCTCATAACATGTAAGTACTGATTGCATTGTAGGCCTTTTTAGTGTGTAAATATGTAAATATGTGCTATAATCCCAGCTACTGTGGAAACAAAGACCAAAAAAAAAAGTGGGCCTAGGAGTTCAGAACCAGGCTGAGCAACAAAGCAAAAACAAAGAAAGAAAGAAAAAAAAAACGTTAAATGACCATTTTCACTGTGTATACACTAAAAACTCCATTGGCTTGTACACTTAGCAGAGATGCGTTTTATGGTATATGAATTATATCTCAATAAAGTGTTTAGAGAATTTCCAAACCAAACAGCTTTTTAATGTAATTTTTTCTGATTATAAAAGTAATACTTATACATCCACATAGGAACCTAGAAAATCTATGAAAGTAGAAAGAAGAAAGCATGTGCATGTGTAGCAGCACGTTAGGGATGATTAACATTTGGTGATGCTTTTTCCATTATCTTGTATGTTGATGACATCATTTCTGGGTAGAGAACTTTGCATCTTCCTTTCTTTGATATTACAACCATTTTAATGGCGTGCAGTGAGTTCTAAAGAGGATTTAGGTCCATCTGCATTGCTCATGATGAGAAATGACACTAACATGAACCTTTGAGCACAGGGCCTGGTGGCATGTGCGGGCTTACTTCCTTAAATGCATGCAAGGCACACCAAGGATTCTGAATGCTTTAAAGCATTCGGATAGAGGTTTTCAAGATGCATTCTGCAAGGCAAGGCCTCAGTTAGCTTCTAAGATGCATTGTTGAGGCAGCAAATTCCTGGACAGACAGTCCTGGGACTCCAAGATCACGAAAGCCATGGCCAGTGTCACACTGTCACACCGTGGGTCCCTGGTGCAGGCACAACAGCTGTACGTGGAAGGCCCCATTTATGCTTCTCCAGGTGCTCATGAAGAAGAGCTGTTTTTTGAAACCTTACTGGCGTTCAGTGCTCTGCTTATCAGAGTTTTCAGTTCCAAGTGCAAAACAGCAGTGTGCCACTCTAACTTTCTCTTCTTTGTTCTGAGGATCATTGTGTATCAGTTTCTTGGGTATTTATTCTTCTTGTGAATTGTGGGTTGTTGTATCTTTTATGCCTCTAGTGTTTGTCATTTAATGTTTTGGTTATGTGTGATGTATACCATGTGTTTTCAGTAGTCTTCCTAGTTTGTGCTTACACTGTTTTCTGAAAAAGGCTTGGTTTTACTTTTCTGTGTAACACCAATCTTTTACCTTTTGATTTTCATCCCTTGATTTTCAGTTAAAGTTTTTCCTCATTCAGACACTTGAAAAATACTTGTGTTTTCTTCTTCCTTTTATTTTGCATTGATGGCTTCATATTGAAATTGAGTACATTTTAACAAATTCTATTTTCATGTCATCATCTTTTCCTCCTATTATGAAGGTCTTCCAACTTTTTTTCTAGTGATTTTCCAGGCACCATTCTCTACTGACTTTTGGTATTCTTTATCAAGAATTAAGTTCTTGTGTCTACTCTGCTGAAAAAGTTTTGCTGAGGCTGGGAGTATAGGTCAGTGATAAAGTGTTTGCCTAGTATGGGGGGGGGGCTTCGTTGCAAACACCAGTATTGTAAAACTTTTTCTGAGTTTAGAATCAATAATGACCCTAGTGTGATAGTTAAGTTTTGTTGTCAACTTGACCTGTTTAGTAATCTTAGAAGGGTCTCTGAGGTTGTTTACAGGAAGGCAGCCCTCTCAGTATGGGGCAGGATGTAAGGAGGCTCAATGTAGGTAGGAACAAACATCCCTTCCTGGGAGGGCAGTGCAGGAATGAAATTCCAGGGACTCAGGGAGTCAACAAGTCTGGAAATGGGTTGTACAACCCCGCCCTAAGGCTATATAAAGGGGAAGGAAATCTCTCTTTTCCCCTGCCCGTGTGGCTGCTGTTGCTTGCCATATATCCCTTCCTCAGCATTGGAACAGAATTTCCTCAGCCTTCCAGCCTGGCTTCAGGCCTTCAGTGCTAGATTGGGACTGCTGAGGCATCCAGCCACATGGACTGAGTGGCTACTGGTTCCTTAACTCTTGGGCTTGAAGACTGGTATTTTGGGACTGCTGTGAGCTAATCCAATAAAATCCCCCTTTTTACTTAAATTCATTCTGTTGGTTCTGTTCTTCTAGAGAACCCTGACTAATACACCTAGTCTTAATATAGTTAAACACTGGTCATTTATTTTAAAATAGGTATTTTTATTTCATTCAGCATTTTAAATTTATTTTTAATGCATTAATTTTTATTGCTAGCATCTCTTTATTCTTTAAATTGGAAAGGTAGCTTCATAGGGAGTGTCCCATTACAGATTACTGGGACACGAGGCAGTTTTATTCACTATTAAGACATGAAATTGGAGCTGTGGAGATGGCTCAGTAGTTAAAGGTACTTGATTATGAGGCTGCCAACCCAAGTTCGATTCCTCCTACCTTCCACTTAATGCTGGATACAAAATGGTACACTTGTCTGTAATCCCAATGCACCTTTGGCGACGAGAAATGGAGCCAGGAAAATGTAGAAGCTTGCAAGTAGCAACAGCAGCAGCAGCAAGAAAGACCTGTCTCAAAAGAGGGTGGAAGGAAAGGAGAAATACCCCAAGGTTGTCCTTTGACCTCTTCACATGTGCCCTGGCATGTATAAACCCATATACACGTGCACGCACGCACACACACACACACGCACGCACACACACACACACACACACACGAATACAAACAAATTTGTAAAAAAGAAGTGAACTTTTATCTTTGTTTATGTTTTTTAGGGTTTGTTATGTCGTATAATTTCAGCATTCAGATTTGAAGTAAAAGAAGTTGATCTTTTTACTCAAAGTCTGGGATATGAGCCTGTTGATTACTATCCTGAGTTGCTTAAAAATGTGAGTATTTGAAATTTATTAGTATTGAAGTTTTCATTGCTAAGTGTACCATCATTATAAAAGGTAAATGGATATATTTCACTCCTCCAGGGGAGTTGAACTTTTGTTTATCTCTTCTTACCTAGGGCAGACTTGTGGCCATTTAAGGAAGAGCTGTGAGATAGAAGGTTCTGGGAAAGAAAGAAACCAGAAGAGGTTTTAGTAAACCAGCCAGTCAATCAACCTCTTGCTAACACTTATTCACTTAGAGATTTCTGGGGAAAGAATGTCTCTTAACCAGCATAAACACAGCCTTATGCTGCTAGACAAATCTTATATTTAAGTTAACCTGACTGGATTTATATTGAAGCAAAGCATAAAATTCATTAAATAACCTTGCAAATAGCACATATTTACATGCTAAGTATTTAAGCTATGTTTTCTTCTGCCTTTAAATTTTAGTCAAATTCAAAACATTTTAATTTATGATCTTGACATAGCTCTTTGAAAAATTAGATCTTTAATAATTTTAGCATTTTGATGTTTTGGGGCACTTTACATATGAAAAGCATTATTTTTTTTAAAAAAAATAAGGAATTAAGAAAAAAAGAAATAAATGAACCTGAACATGTTTCTATTTTTTAATGGGTTTGGCTTTAATTCTTAGGAAATTAATAATCTGTTGTTCATTGCACAAGTAGGAGGGAAGATTAATAGATATTAAAGGTAAAAAAATCTCTCTTATTGGTCCATGTGACTTGGCACTGCTTATATTCACTCCAACAATGTAAATCAAGGAGAAAGTGGGGGAGGAAATCTTAATGGAAATATCATTCACAGCAAGAAAAATAGAGCTGATGTAATCCTGTTTGCAGTGAGTTAACCTGCAACTGATTTTGTTTTACAGATGGTTTTATCATTAGTGTCTGAACTCAGAGAGAATCATCTTAATGGATTTAACACTCAGAGTCGGTAGGTGTTAAACTAAATATCCCTCTTCTCAAGTTTCAGACTGTATCCTTCAGATATGAGAGAAAAATTCTCTAGCTCCTAAGAAGTTCATGTTCATAGTTACGTTTATTGTCTGAGTGGAGAGATTACATTAATGGAATACAGGCAGAGTGGCGAGTTCTTTCACTATTTTCAATCACTGTTCTCTCAACTCTCACAAGTAAATCATGTCATATCACATATGCACTAAGTATCTCAAAGGAAAAGGAACTTTGAGGCTTATGCTTTGGTTGCTCACTGTAAGAGGAGAAAGTGCAATGATTTTAAGTGTGTGCTCTTGTACCAGCCTGCTCCTGACCTGCCCCCAACTCTGTGCACAAGTGTGTGCACTTAAACACAGAACCCTTACAAAGCAACCAATACTTGATGTGTTCATATGACCTATTCTAAGAGACATAATAGTCCAGAATCTAGACTAAACAAATCAAATAGATTCAGGCAAATTAAAAAGCAATTAATCACATTACAAATGCTTCTTCACTCTGTAAATGAGTTTGGAATTGTTTTCATTGGTGAGCACTTCATTTTTAACAAATCATTAACCAAAAGAACTGGGAACTTGAAGGACTTTGTAAAAAAATTTCTTTGTAAAGATATGGCAACAAAAACTCTACCAGAAGTGTTATTTGTCCTTTACCTTTAGGAATCTGTTGTAAGTAAATTTTACAAGTCTTAAGGGAAAACTCATGACATTGGATTTGGCAATGACTTTTTTCAGATATGCCATCTAAAGTATGAGCAACAAAGGAACAATAGATAAATTGTAAGAGGAGGAGATTATGCTTAAGGCCCTGGGTTCAATTCCCAGGATCACAAAAGAATTAAAAATGTTAATGAGCCTGGCATGGTGGCACACGCCTTTAATCCCAGCACTCAGGAGGCAGAGGTAGGAGGATTGCCTTGAGTTCAAGGCCACCCTGAGACTACATAGTGAATTCCAGGTCAGCCTGGGCTAGAGTGAGACCCTACCTCGAAAAACCAAAGAAAAATAAAAAAGTTAGTGAATCAAAGGCTACCACCAGGAAAGCAGGACCTTCTACTGAATGAGTAGAAACTTTTGTAGGTAATATGTCTGAGTCAGATATGGTGGCACATACCAGTAATCCTAGCACTTGGGTGCTGGCTCTTCTGTCCTCTACTAGAGGACCAGTTGCTTTCTTTCCTAACCTGTGGTACTGTAGGGAAATAGCATATGTCGATGTTTGGGGGGCTGCAAAGAACCAAGCTCAGCTGCTTTTTGCCACACCAGAGAACCTACAGTACCACATATAGTCACCAGAGGGAGCAAAAGATTGCCGGCTCATTATAATTATTATTTATTTCATTTTGAAATGTTTTTTTAAGACCCACAAGAAATTGAAAAATTAGTCCTGAGACTTCCTTCCCATTTACCTTTTACCCTGCTTCTAGCAGCAACATAGCATAATCCTGGAACATTGTCAGAACTAAGAAACTGACCTGGATACAATGCTATCAATTTACAATCAGACCCTCTTTGTAGTCTACCAAGTTTTACATGTTTCACAAAAAACAACAGTGGTTGTTTCGGTTGATTGTGGGTTTTTGCACAGAGTTCTATAGAATGTTATCATGGATGCATTTTGTGAATTGGGATATAGAATATTCCAATAACCATAAAGAAACTTCCTTATGGTCACACTTTATAATCACGTTCTCCTTAGTTCCATCACCTAGCAACTACTGAGCAATCTCTCATCTTTCTCTCTTTTTTCTCCCTTTCTCTTTCTTTCTCTCATTTCCACATAAATCTGTTTATCTATCTATCATTCTCTGTCACTATGACATTTTCACAATGTATAAATGCAGGCTCTTGAAACTAAAACAGTAAATTGCTGCTATTGGGAAATTACAGAATTGCATGTACAAGCCTAGAGAAGACAGACTTCCTGAGAAAAGTGAGAGACAAAGAGTCTCTAGCTGACCTGATTGGTGAATGTCATCCCTTGTATAAATTCAGGCTTCAAAGACTGAGAAAGGTGGCTGGAGTTTTGTTTGTTTTTGTTTTATGATACCAAGACAAAACACCTGACAAAATTACTGTCCCACAAAGAAAAATAGAACTATGGCCTAATTAACCTCCCCTGAAGCATCCCTTAAGACACAGAGATCATTGAATTACCTGATACCATTGGAGACAATTATCGTAGTATCAGTGCACTACAAGAGAATACAGATAAACAACTTAACAAAACCAGGAATCAGTGTGTGAGCAAACCATATTAACATAGATTTAAATTACTTTTTAAAAGGCAAAAGGATCCCAATAGAGATTCTGGCACTGTAGAATACAGTAATTGAATTGAAAAGTTCACTGAAGTGCTAGGGAAGCAGGTAATAGATTAAGCACTTGCCATGCAAGTGTGAGGACCAGAATTTGGTTTCCCAGTGCCCACCTAAGTGCTGGGTAGGTGTAACTGCCTGCCAGTATTTCCAGCACTAGGGAGAGAGACATGTGTGTCGTAGTCAGCCACACGAAGCTGGGATGAATCTCCAAACTAGGCACAGTTTATGGGAGAAAATAATTTATTGACGCTACAGACTCAGGAGAAGTTCCATAATTACGACAGAGGTTGGCCCCCTTTCACAGGTCCAAACAGAGAGAAAGAAGCCATCACCAACAGCACACATACAGAACAGCAAACAGGTAGGGGTTGGTGGTAGAGGGGTTTCTTTCCCATTTATATAGCCTTAGGTGGGGTCTTAAAATCCTTTCCCAGACTTGTTGACCTACTGAGTCTCTGGAATTTCCTTCCTGCACTGTCTTCCCAGGAAGGGATGCTCATTTCTAGCTCCCCTGAGCTTCCTTATATCCTGCCCCCTACTGAGAGGGCTGCCTCCCTGTGAACATCTTCATAGACCCACCCAAGATTACTAAAAAGGTGAAGTTGATAACAAAACTTAACCATCACACACAGGATTCTGGAGCAAACTGGCTGGGTAGACTAGATGAGTGGGCGAGCTGTGAGTTTAAGTGAGAGATCTGCCTCAGTAAATAAAGTGGAGAACAATCGAGTAAGACACCTGACTTCAACCTCTGATCTGCACACATATCCTCCCATGAGTGTGCCCACATGTATATGAACACACATACATACATGTATGCACACCACATACACTGAAATAAATGCAAATAAAAAGTTAATTCAAGGGTTCAACAGCAGACCTTTTCAAGCAGAAGAAAGAAAACTAAAAACACATAATTAAAAATTATCAAATCAAGGAAAAAAAGGATAAAAATATTGATGAAGGCCTAAGGGACTTATAGAACATTAAGCAGAATAGTATACACATTATAGATGTCTCATGAAAGAAAGAGCAAGAGCTTGTTTGAACAGATAAAGGCAAAAATTTTCCAAATTTGAGCAATAAATTGAAAGTATTAATTCAAGAAGTTTAAAAACTTCAACTAGGATAAAACCAGAGAGCCCTACACCAAGATATTTTATAACCAAAATATGTTAACTCCTCAAAGCAGCTCCCTTAAGACATGAGTGGATTTTTAAGCAGAGATACTGAGGCTAGAAAGGGGAGGAATGGTATATTAGTGAGGCAACAACCCCCAGCTGAAAGCACTGTATCTAGCAGGACTTTTCTTCAGAAAAGAAAGGAGAAATAAGACCTTTCAAGATTAAAGCAGAGTTCATTACTACTAGGCCTGCCTTACAAGAAGTGCTATAGGACCTTCAAGTAGAAATGAAGGTACACTAGACAGCATCATAAAAGTATGCACAAAATAAAGCTCCTTGGTAAGTATAGAGACCGTACAAAATTTGCAGTGCTGTGATAGTAGTATATAGATCACTTTTAATTCTGGTATAGAGGTTAAAAGATAATAACTTACAATGACTATCAAATTAGGTAAAATTTTAATTTGTGACCCTGGTAACAAAGTGAGGAGGATTAGTTTTATATTTTATATTTATTAATTTGTTTTGGTTTCAATTGTTATGACCACATTAGGTGTTTCATGTAAATACCATGGTCAGAATAAACAATTATAACATACATTTACATATGAACAGCAAAGTATTCAAATGCATGAAGCAAACATTGATTGAATTGAAGGCGCAAATAGTAACAATTATAGCAGGTTTTGACACTCCACTTTTTATGTGCATATGTGTAAATGTACATGATATGTATGGTGCATGCACTTGTGGAGGTCTGAGGACAACCTCAGGGTATTTGTTCTCTTCTACTTTTGCTTGAGAAAGGGTCTCCCTTGTTTTGTTTTTGACATTTCGTGTGCCAGTCTAGGTGGCTTTTCTCCTGACTCTACCTCCCATCACTGTAGGTGATTTGGAGTTACAGATGCATGTACCACTTCACATTCAGCTTTATGGTGGGTACTGGGGAATTGAACTTGAGCCAGCAGATTTGCAAGTAAGTTCCTTTAACTGCTGAGCCATCTCACTAGCCAATAGACTCTACTTTTAATAATGGACTGATTTTTCAGTATAAAGATGATAAGAGAGCTAGGCATGGTGGCGCACACCTTTAATCCCAGCACTTGGGAAGCAGAGGTAGGAGGATTGCTGTGAGTTCAAGGCCAACCTGAGACTACATAGTGAATTTCAGGTCAGCCTGGACTAGAGCGAGACCCTACCTCGAAAAAAACAACAACAACAAAAAAATCTGATAAGAAAACAGAGGACTTGAGCAAAGCTAAGGACCAATTGGACCTCATAGATGTACATGGATACTACACCAATAACAGCAGAATATAATTTTTCTCAAGTGCATATGAAATATTCCCCAGAACAGCCCATATGTTAGGTCACAAAACAAATCTTAGCAAATTTAAGCAGACTGAAGTCACAGCAGCTCTTTTCTAATCACAATAAAGTAAAAGTAGAAACCCATAGCAAAAGGGTTCACACATAGAAATTTATGTGTCAATTAACACACTTTTAGACAACCACTAGTCAAAGAAATCACAATAAATTTAGAAAAGGAGTTGAGACAAATGAAAATAAAAACAGAACATAGCAAAATCTGTAGTTTGTAACAAAAGGACTAACTTAAAAGCAAGTTTATAGTGGCAAAATACCTACATGAAAAAAGATGAAAGATCTCAAATCAGCACTGTAACATCTTCAGGTAATAAAAGAAAGAGCAAACTGAATCCAAATTAGAAAGAGGAAGAAAGTAACAAGGATTAGAACAGAAATACAGAACAGGAAAACAATAGAAAAAGTCAAAACTAAGATTTTTTTTTGTGGTAAAGTTCAACACAATAACAACCCACAGTTTGATTAAAAGAAAACGAAGATTTGAACAATAATAATCAGAAATGAAAGCAAAGAAATTAAAGCTATCACACATGTAAAATCACAAGAGTCTACTATGAACAGTTTTATGCCAACATACTGGCTAGGCCTGGATAATTTTCTAGGAATATGAAACCTTTAAGACTGAGCCATTAAGAGATAAAATGAACAGATATGCAACTAGTGAAGAGAATTAAATCAGCTTTTCAAGACTTCACAACAAAGCCCAAGACAGCTTCACTGGAGAAGTCTACCAAACATTTAAAAAAGAATTAACACCAATTCTTTCCAAATTCTTCCAATAAATTAAAGAAGGTGACCACTTTCAAATTCAATTTATGAAACCAAAATCAAGCAAAGATATGGTAAGAAGAAAGCAGGTCAATATTCTTGATAGATCTCTATGATGAGTCAGCATGTGCAGAGATGCTCAGAATCACAAATTACCAGATAAATGGTAAATCCAGAAGAAAAAAAAAACAACAGGACAATAATAAGGTGTGAGAACTATCAGGATGTCTCCTATCAAGAAAGGTGTGAGGCAGGGATGGAAGGACAAGTAAAGAGAAATAGTGTTACTGAGAATATAGAGAAATTGGGACAGTTGTGCACTATTGGTGGAAATGTGTGATGGTACAACCTCTACATAAAACAGTATAAAGGATTAATAAAAAATAAAAATAGAGCCAAGCATGGCAGTGCATGCCTGTGAGCTCAGCACTTGGCAAGTAGAGACAGGAGGATCAGAGTTCAAGGCCAGCGTCAACTACATGAGACCGTCTCAGAAATCCAGAAATAAATAAAGGTAGAATTACTATACTCTGTGTATGTAACCAAAATAATTGCACACATATCTGCAAGATAATTTGCACACCTGTGCTAATATTCACGTTAGCCAAGAGGTGAAACCAACCTACATGCCATCTATAGATGTATTTCTAAAGAACATATGGCATATTCACACAATTGAATATAACGTTATTTGTCCCTCAAATAGAAGGAAATCCTGTATTACTACAATATGGATGGACATTATACAAATATGTTACATAGTCAATCTCTTAGAAACAGAAAGTAGTATGTCAGGTGCCAGGGTCTGAAGGAAGTTTGAAAAGAAAGAGCTCTTCAGTATGTATACTCTTTCAGTTTTATAAGATGTGGAAGTTGTAGAAATCTTTTGCACTGTAAGGCATATAGTTAACTCTGCAGTGCTATATGCGTAAAAGTGGTTGTAAAGTTGATGTCATCGGGATAGAGAAGTGGCTCGGTGGTCAAGAATGCTTGCTGGGCATGTCTGTACCTCCCAGCGCTGAGAGAGGACCACCAGGTCTCCCTGGCAAGCCAATTTAAATGAAAAACTGGGGAGTTCAGTGAGAGATTATCTCAGGGATAAAAGGTGGAAGAGTAATAGAGGAAGACATCCAATGTCTTCCTCTGGCTTTCTCCTGTAAAACACACACCCAAATAAATAAATTAAGAGAATCTTTAAAAATTGATGCCATATGGGTTTTTCCACAATCTGAAGATGTTTCTCGAAGCTGCTTTGTTTTCAGAAAATTATAAACTATGGCATGATTGGGATATCCATCAGATTATGGAGAACACCAGGATATTGCTGATGAGGATGTGAATAAGTAGGCACACGCCCCCTTTGCAGAGCAGTTGGTCGTCCTAGCCTCCAGCATTGGGAAGAACGGGATGTAGTTGGTGGTTTTGTGAGATTTTGGAATTAGAATTCTCCCCTGTCTCCCAGGGGTCTATAGCCAGTTAGTACTTGCTATTCTTCCTTCCTTCCTGTTGGGAACAGGACACCTGTGTTGTCCCTTGCCTGGGAGCTAAGGATAGTAAGGAAGAGTATCTGGAGGCCTAATTAGCTACTGCTCTGTCACAGTAACACAACAGTTGTCTCAGTTGCCACATATCAACTCTTTTATAATGCTTCTGGCAAGCTTTTGGGGCAATGGTATTTTCCTTCAAAAAGATCTCATCCACCTGTCAGTTCTCACAGCATATGGATCACCAAAAGTTGCCTCCCTCTGTATTCAGTGTAAACATTCTGCCATAATTTCTGGGAGATGGAAGTATAAAGTGAATGGTTGGTTCATCAGTTGATTTATTCTCTGATGTTACATTTTTTCATCTTACTATCTCTTGCCTAGAGAATTCTAGTTGCACTTCTTCATAGTGCTTGTTCTTCAGTCATTGGGTTCTCCATAACTCCGTGTCAGAACAGCTCAAGAGTGTGGTCCTTGGGGTCAGCAGTCTTGGCATCTCCGGGGCGAGGTCAGGAAGCCTGTATTTCAAAGGGTGGTCCTTGGGGTCAGCAGTCTCGGCATCCCCGGGGCAAGGTCAGGAAGCCTGTATTTCAGAGTGTGGTCCTTGGGGTCAGAAGTCTTGGCATCCCTGGGGTGAGGTCAGGGAGCCTGTATTTCAGAGTGTGGTCCTTGGGGGTCAGCAGTCTTGGCATCCCTGGGGCGAGGTCAGGAAGCCTGTATTTCAGAGTGTGGTCCTTGGGGTCAGCAGTCTTGGCATCCCAGGGCAAGTATTCCACAGCATGTGAATGGAATGTTCTGTAGACAGATACGTGTTATCCTAATGGGCTTGCTTTGGTAGGTGACTAGGTGCTTCTGCCCTACTTCTTTCCATATATTTTCTTTGGTCTGTGTGCTTAGTCATTTACCTATAACATGGCCAGGAGAGCTTTGTCTGTTTGGTGTCTAAATGCCTCCTGTATTGGCCTCTCTTTCCCTATTTTGGGAAAATTTTCTTCTATAATTCAGTTGAAAATACTATGCCTTTAGATAGAACTTCTCCTTCTTCTATATCCTGAAAATTTAAGTTTGATCTCTTCATAGTGTCTAAATGTCTTGAAATTTCCATTCATACCTTCTTGTTAATTTATCTTTTTTTCTTTGTTGGAATGTTTTGGGTCTTCTGCCCTGTCTTCAGTTCATATCTTCTGTCTTCTCCTTAATCCATTCTATTGGTGAGACTTTCTACAGAGTTTTTCATCTGACCTTCTCAGTCCTTCATCTCCAGTATTTGGTATTTGTCGCAATCAGCCACAGGCCACTGGGATGAATCTTCAAACCAGGCACAATTTGGGGGAGGAAAGTATTTATTTATAGCTATAGGTATAGGGGAAGTTCCAGAATGCAAAAGAGGCTGCTCCCCTTTCACAGGTCTGAGCAGAGAGAAAAACCCATCACCTACACCACACACACAAAACAGCAAACAGGCAGGAGAGACAAGGAGATAATCTTTCCCCCTTTATATAGCCTTAGGGTGGGGTCTTACAACCCTTTCCAAGACTTAATGGCTTCCTGAGTCTGGAATTTCCTTCCTGCACTACCCAGCACCGGATGAAGTTTTCTGGGACTGTGAGTAGCCAAGCTGGAGGGGTGGAATTGGATCTCCAAGAGACTTGTTATTAGTTAGAAGCATTGAACTTGGAGTTAGAGATTGATGGTGCCCTGCTTGTTTTAAATCTTGTATTGGTTCAATCTGTTCTTTCTGCACAGCAACTAGAAAGCTGACTACAACATTATTGCATTGAGATTTTCATATCTTGAGTTGCTTCATTTCTTGGGTTTTCTTTTTATCAGCTCTATTCTTAGATATGTAGATCAGAAGTTGTAGCTTCAGGGTAGGAGTTCAAGGTGCCAGATGTGACATCTGTATTACTCCCAGAGTAACAGAGGGAGTGACCGAAGCTGGTGGAAATGCTTGCTGTGCAAGTGAAAAAGTGTTCCTTTTGACTTAAATAATTGCTAGTGTGTAAATGAACAAGACTGGTATGAAATATGCTAGGGTTTTGGTTCGTCAGAAGTAGAAGCAGTGTATGGTTAGTGTGAGCACTCGTAGTAACTTTGAAAAAGATGAAAGTGTCACAAGTATTTGGGAGAGGGAATTTGGGGTATTTTTAGTTTCACCGATTTTAAGGGTTTTTGAGGTTATGGAAAATAAATAAGGAGGAGAGAATTTGGAAAAGAAGTTGGAAAGAGAGGGAAAGTAAACAAGTTATGCATGGGGAAAGTAGTAGAGAGGTCCCAACAATAGGCTAGGTGGAGAAAAATACAGAATAAATCTAAAATCCATGTAAGCAATATACAAACACAAAACTAGTATGGAATATATTTGCATGAGTGGGGATTAAAACAGAAAAGTTAAGAAAACCCAATGCCTTAAGCCAGGCAGGTGTGGTGACTTAGTCCCTTAGTCCAGTCATTTGGGAGGCCAAGGCCAAGGCTCTTGGGTTGCATTGAGTTCCAGGTCAGCCTGGGCCATAGTAAGACCCTGTCCTCCCCAAAGGAAAAAAGACACTATAAATTTAGAAATATTAAAAGTGACAAAAGTTAACCCTAACACATAGCTTATTTAGGAATGACAAAGTAGACTAAACACATCTATTTGTTGTTTTAGTGGGCTAGGTTTTGAATTCTTTCCCTTCGTGGAATTCTTCCTTTTAGCAGCCTAACCTGATATGGAAGGTGCAATTTGCATTATATTCCTGGCTTGGGGCTTTGATCACCCCAATGTAAAACAGCTCAGTTTCCATTGAGGGTGACTTTCTATCTTACCTTTATTGAGTATGAAGTGGGTTCCTTGTTTGGTGCACTATGTGTTTGGTTTGTCCTCTCTTCTCCCTTTATGAAAACATGCAGAGAAAGAAGCAGCACAGCTCTGTTTATGTTATTTATGTTTTGTTTTTTTGGGGGGTGACTTTTGGCTGCTTGAACCTTTGAGGTATTATTAGCAAAAGGAAAGAAACAATAAACATGGCTTAATAAGTGTATGGGGAATAACTTAGATTCAAGTGTAACCAGAAACTTTATAGACCACTATGCTATATACTTATTCAGATTTTTTTTATTTGTAAATCTCAGAATGTATAGGTAACTTCACATATGTAAGAGGAGGAATATTATATACATTTTAATGGTAATCCATGACTGCTGTGTCATCGCAGTGCCATGTGCCGCCTGGCTTCATGGTATCAGTTTCCTGAGAACAAAGCTCACTTGCTTGACTTTTGAAGTCACTAGTGTTGTAGTTGCCTTCAAATTGCTGGGACAAAACACTGACCAAAAGCAGCTGATGGAAAGAAAGGATTCACTTTAGCTTACAGTCTGGAGGGGAAGGTTCATCATGGCAGGGAAAAGATGGTAGAGCAGGGGCTGGATGTGACCTCCTTGCCAACAAGAGGTGGAAAACAGCAGCAGGAGAGTGAGGTGAGCTGTAGCCCATCCCAACAACACACCTCCTCCAAGGATGGCCCCACCTCCTAAATAGTCACCAGCTGGGGGCCAAGCATTCAAAGCACATGCGTTTATGGGAGACATCTCATTCAAACCACCACAGCTAGGGTACTACTGGACCTTAAGAATTTTGAATCTTACCCTGGGCTTTAGGGATAAACATTTTTTTCAATGGATGGGGAACTTGGCTTAGTTCTTAAGTACTAAAAGCTAATAGAAAGATTCAAAAAGTATGCTGGGCATTGCATTACTTTTGAAATTTAACCTTATGATAGTTCTGCTGAACTCTAGATGAGTTTGAGTTCCCTGGAAAACTATGTATAGGTTCCAAATATTGAGAAAAGTTCCTTGGGGAAAAATGTATCTTAATTTAAATATAAAATGCCCTTGAAAAGGAGGAGAGACAGACTGGTAAACATGATTCAAGGGAGCAGATTAGGAATATGTCAGATGTGGTGGTGCTCAGGGGATGCTCTGCTAGCACAAGTGTCTCTAGTCTTAGTAAATTTAGTTATGAATTTTCCTCATTATATCATGGACTTGCTTTCTCTAGGAATAACCTCACCTACTAACCAAAGTAATTGCCACCTCACCCCGACTGCTGTTGTCCACTGAGTGACAATTTAGAAATCCTTCAGTGGCATTTGCTCTGGGACAAGGAATTTGCCCTATAGATTTTTTTGTGTATGTATATGTGTGTGCATGTGTGTGTACAATGTGTGTGTATGATCATGTGTGTGAGTACAGGTCATACATGCCAGAGCATTTATGTGGAGTTCAGAAGACAAGTTTGGCTATTGGTCCCTCCTTTCCCCTTGTTTTTGAGTTAAAGCCTCTCGATATTCACTGCTGTGTTCACAAGACTAGCTTGCTTGAGCTTCTGGATCCCTCTTTGTTGTGGGCATGCTGGGATTACAGACTAACACCAAGGCGTCAGGCTTTATGTGAATTTTTGGGGGGAACCAAACTCAGAAACTTGTACAGGAAGTACTCTGTCCACTGAACCATCTCTCCTGCCCCCATATTGTTTCTGAAAAGCAAGCCCCTGTAACGAAGCAACAACTATTATAATGATGAAGTGTAATGGGGCACAAATGGAAGTTGTTGCAGCTGATCTTGTCCAGCAGACTCTCCTCATAGCAGTAAGAAGAATTTGTGTGCTGGTTGTTTGGTACTGTACATCTGAGAGATAAATAGTTAAGTCCATCTGAGTGATAAAATGAAATGCACAAATGATTCTACAGAGACCATTAGCAAAAAAAATATATGCAAGAGCTGGGCATGGTGGTGCACACCTTTAATCCCAGCACTCCTGAGGCAAATGAAGGAGGATTGTCGTGAGTTCGAGGCCAACCTGAGACTACATAGTGAATTCCAGGTCAGCCTGGGATAGGGGGTGACTCTACCTCAAAAAAACCAAAAAAAGAAAGAAAAAGTGTGTGTGCATATGTGTGTGTGTGTGTGTGTGTGTGTGTATAAAAAAGGATGTAAATAAGGGAAAATATTTAGGGAAAGAATAAGGCAATAAAGGCAAATACTTTTTCGTAAACTCCTTTTGCTGTTTTGGAAATAGCCAAAAACAGGTAATAACTCCTTTATTATGAATATTATTTTTTACTTTCAGTACTGAGTAACATTGGATTTTCATTGTTAAAAAATATTTTATTTATTTGCAGAGAGAGAGTGTGTGTATGGGTACATGGATGCACCAAGGCCTCTTGCCACTGCAAATTCCCAATGAAAGTGCCACGTTGTGCATCTGGCTTTACATACATACTGGGGAATCAAACCCAGGCTAGCAGGTTTTGCAAGCAAGCATATTTAACTGCTGAGCCATCTCCCCAGCCATAATATTCATTTTTTAAGTTTAAACCATAAAATACTTATATAGAAAAATCTTATGTAATCCATTACCCAAATTTTATTAATATGTACTTTTTATCCTTTAAGGAAAGTCATCCTTTCTCGTCCCACTGCTTCTTCTATACAGGAGTAGGCCCCTCAAAATGTTGGTGTAGATTCTTCATTTCATTTGCTAGCGCTTTGGCTCATATGTGCTGTTGTGATAGTCTAAAACTTCATATAAGTAATGATATATTGTGGATGTATTTTCTACAAGTGCTTTCTTTGTTACATTTTTTAGTTTAATGTATCTGGGTAATGTAAGCCTGGCTTATTTCATCTTATCTACTATATAAGATTCCATTCTGTAAATAAACAATAATTTAGTTGTTATTTATTCATGTCTGCACAAATGCACAGCAAATTAAAGCCACCCTTTGCAAACATTTCTGTTCTTGTTTCCCTAGACTAAAAGTAGAAAGCAGAGTTGGCTTCAGGGAGCTGCCTGTTCTGCAGTGTTTGTGCCTGTTTGCTTATAGTTACTCTAGCATTGCCATGACTTCTCTGTCTGTGATTGTAGACAGTTACACGCTGCTGGGATAAACCTCCATACCAGGCAGTTATGGGAGGAAGGGATTTACTGAATTTACAGATCCAGGGGAAGTTCCATAATGATGAAGAAGGCTGGCCCCCTTCACAGGACCAAGTAGAGGAAGAGAGAAGCCATCACCACCACACACACACACACACACCAGCAATATGGGCAGGGGGAAGAGAAAGAGATTTCCTTCCCCTCCAGCTTCCTTACATCCTGCCCTCTACTGAGAGGGCCACCCACTCTAGAGGAAGGGCTCACTCTGGTGGAGGGACATCCTCCTTTAGTTAATCCTTCCTATAAGAAACCTCAGAGACTCACCTAAGATTACTGTGGAATCACAGCTAACACGCTTCTTTGTGGACATTGATTAAAGTAAAGAGCTGGTAGAAGGTGTTAGAAAGTTCTCTGTTAGGCCAACATAGGTGATCCACCAATGATCTTTTCAGCATTCAGATTTTAAGTGTATTACACATGGCTCCCAAATTTTGGCAACTATTTCTTATTTCTCCATAGAATGGCTCCTGAAAGAGTGGCATCCCTGTCACAAATTTGTGTCCCACTTGTTACTCTGCCTGATTTTGAACCCCTGGTGGAGGCTTTGCTTACCTATCATGGACATGAACCTCAGGAAACCCTCCAGCCTGAGTTCTTTGAAGCTGTCAACGAGGCCTTCTTGCTGTAAGTGATGTTTGTTTATCCTGTCATTCAGTTGGATTTCAGAAGGATTTGGTATGTTAGAAATGATACATGACATTGCTTTTTAAATGTTTTGTTCTCAGTTATTTTTTAATGCTCTTAAAAGTATTGAAGGGGGTAAGAGAGAAGGCTCAGTAGATAGAGTACCTGCCATACCAGTGTGAGGATCTAAGTTTGGACCCTCAGTACTTACCTAAAGTGCTGGGTGTGGTTGTACATACCCATAATCCTACTGCTGGGCAAGTAGAGGCAGTGGATCCCTGAATCTTGATGACTAGCTTTACTAGCCAAACACTGTCTCATAAAATAAGTGGAGGGGGTTAGGCATATAGCTTAGTTATAGAGCACTTGCCTAGTATTATATGGCTCTGGGTTCAATCCCCAGCACTGCAAAAAATAAAATAAAATAAAAATAATTAAAAGGTGGAGAAGTAATAGAAGATATCTGCCATTAACCTCTGACCTACATGGACATGTACACAAATGTGCACCCATACACGCATACATGTTTGCACATCACACATATACACATGCAAATTTTATCTGGGTTATCAGTCTTTTCATATAAAAGTAAAACTGAAATTTAAAAATGTTTATTGGATTGGGGGTGCAGTTCAGTTATAGAATACTTGCCTATCATGGGACATGCTCTTGATTTTCAGTATTGCAAAATGAAGGGGAAGGGAAGGGAGCTAAAAGGAAGAGATGGAATAAATTACTTAAGGGAAAATGATTTTTTTAATGAATAATAGAGGCTCAATGATTGAGGGCACTTGCCACACAAACATGAGGGCCATCTAAGTTTTCAGTTCCCTGGCACCCATACAAGATAGCTGGGTGTGGCCAGGCAGGTCAGTCCATGGGGAACAGAAACCAGAGAATCACATTGAAAATGGCATCTCTGGATTCAGAGAGCGATTCTGTCTAAAGGAAATATGGAGATGAGTAATAAGTAATAAAGGATGACACCTGACATTCTCCCCTAGCCTCCACACATGCACACACAGGGCACGTGTATCTGTACACACACACACACACACACACACACACACACACCCCAAACATACTATACATGCACATGCAAAATAATAATTATTAATAATATTTTCCAAGACAAAAACAACACTGTTTGACAAATGTATTGTTTTTGTGTTTCTGTGAGTCTCATCGTCTGGCTTGAGAAAGTTGCATTGAGCTGGTGGGATACTCTGTTGTGAAATATCTAGCCTCCCACAGACACGAAGTTAGAAAAGGCAATAACACTTCAGTAGCCATCTTAGATAATTGTGGCCATTTTGCTTTGGTGCTTCACCAAAATTTGAAAATAGTCACTTTTAAAGGCTCATTACAATGTAGAATCTGAGTTCATCTTGATGAGATTTTCATACTCTTACATTAAATGGCATTGGTCTATGGTGCACTGTTTTGGGTCTTTCATCACTGCATGACTTGGTAGTAGCATGCATGGTTCATTTGGAAAATCTTGATTCATAAGTTATGTACATTTTCCAAGTAGCAGCATCCTCTTTATGTAGTATGAAAGCATACAACCACTGCTGTCCCCACCATGCTCAACACACGTCTGCACGTGTGGGATAGATGTCAAGCGCATGTCGACAGATAAGTTTTCCAAAATTCTTTCTACTTAGAATCTCAAAATTATCATAGTGCACAAATTCTTTTATTTGCTTTTCTTAAGGTCACTTTGCTAGTTTTTGAGAAATTGTGTACCAAATACTCAAATGTGAATAAACATGAACTAGCTTGTCTTTCTTTCAAAAATCGTTCTTTCTTTTCCTTGAGAAAAAAAAAAGTGTCCGATGAGCTAAGAGCTCACTCTTTTCAAGGATCCTTTCTGCAGATAGTCATTTCTTGGGTTATAGAGCAAAGTGCCTCATGTGCATTTCTTTTTTAGCATAAAGAATTTTGGGGGGCTGGAGAGATGGCTTAGCAATTAAATGTGCTTATTTGGAAAGCCTGATGGCCTGGGTTCAATTCCCCAGTGCCCATTTTTAGGCAGATGCACAAAGTAACACATGTGTCCAGAGTTTTTTTTCAGTGGTAGTAGGCTCTGTCATGTCCATACTTTCTCAAATAAGTAAAGAAAAATATTTCTTAAAAGAGAATTTTAAAAACATTTATTATCAATAATTTGATACATTATATGATCAAGTCTTGTGATGGTACACCCATTTCCCTCCTCCCTGTCCCCAACCTGCTGGGGGCCCTCTTCAGTGGGCATGCTGGATCAGTCCATGGGATAGGGGGTTTATGAATTGTACAAGAGGTAGCCAGTTTTTTTTCTTTGTGTGTTGTTGGGGGGGGGGCAATGCCTATGGATAGTCTACTCCACCATGACTCTTAAAATTAAGAGAGAATTTTTTATAAGTGTTCTCCAGAGTAACAAAATCAGGCTGGGGAGAATCCTCACACAGTGGGGGGGGGGGGAGTGCTCACTGTGCAAGCATGAGGACCAGAGTTTGGATCCCCAGTACCCATGTAAAATGCTAGACATGGTGGCATGTGTGTGTGATCCCAGCACTGGGGAGGTAGAGACAGAGTATCTTTGGCTTGCTAGCTAGTTTTGTTTGGCTGAATTAGTGAGTTCCAGGTTCAGTGAGAGACCCCGTCTCATAAAAATAAGGTGAAGGACTAGGGAGATGGTTCAGAGGGTAAAGTGCCTACTGTGCATGGATGAGGTCATGAGTTCAGATCCTGGCACATGGACACAGCAGCACATGCTAGGGAGATAGAGACAGGAGGGTCAGTGGGGTTTGCTGGCCAGCTAGTCAAGCTGAATGGGTGAACTCCGGTTTCAGTGCAAGACTATCTCAAAAAATAATGTGAGGAAGATACTCAACATTGACCTCTGGCCTGCACATGCAGACCCGCATACACATGCACCCCATAGAGTATGTACCCACACATACACAAGTATGCAGATATACATGCATGCACACTGTAATGCAATAAATATATTAATAAGTAAAAAATAATAAATAAGGTGGAGAAATGATAGACAAAGACACCCAGCATCAACCTCTGCATACAAGGACACTTCCACGCACCTGTGCACACTACTCACACATACACATGCATAAAAATAGAGTACAGAAATTAGTGTTTTATACTCATCACCAAATGTTCTGTGAGAATGTGTCAGCTTTTCTGTGAGGGTGCAGTGGTGAGGTGAGGACAGTGATGATACACCCCTAGACATGTTGGGGCACAACAGTTTGCCTTCTACTGCTTTTGCACTGACAGCATAGTTCTAGACAAACCCCTGAGATTCTAAATAGTTATTCAGCACTACAATTCTCTCCCAGGCTGGTCTGAAACTCACAGTGATCCAACCACGTCTGCCTCCTAAGTACTGGTGATGAAAGGTGTGTGCTACCATGACTGCCTCAGCCTTAAGTTTTGTTGAAGGTTCTATACTTTAAAAAGTATTTTGTTAATATTGTTTGTTTCCTTCAATTTTTTGTTACTTAACTGAATTTCTCAAAACATCATCAATACACCCAAGCATTGATACTAGTTCCTTATAATCAGCTCATATAGTCAGGAGTAAAGCTTTCCTGCCTACAAGTCTTCTTTTAGTCTGAGTTCAAAGCCCACATATTGCTTTTGGTTCACAGGTTCCTTTGTGTCTCTTTCAATCAGTGGGCTGTTCTTACAAATGATTTGTTGAAATAGTAGGGTTGTTTTGCCCCATTCTCAGGTGATAGAGCATCTCAGCTGTATTGATTGTAACAAGGGGCACAAATCCCTTAGACTTTGAGAAGCTCCCTGAGCCGTATATTCAGTTTCTGTAGGCCTTAAGGCCTGTTTGTTATTTTCTACCTGGGTTCTTTGGTCTGTTGTAAATTCATGCCCTGGTGCAATTTTGTTTTAGTAGTAGAATCCAATGTGTTTAATATAAAATGGAGCTCACTTTGCTCCATTTTAGTGTAGTGGTTGGGAAGGGGGTATATACATGTTTTATGTTTCTATATCCATGTTTGCATGTATGTGTGCATGCATATGTGTACTGCTTGTTTTATCTTCCAAATAATCTTTGAAAACCATCTATTTGGTCTCTGTCACACCTTATGATCTCTAAAGGGGGACTCCTGTGCTTATATAGATCAGCATAGGAAAACAGTGGCTTTGTGATCTTAAGGCTTTCTGTTCACCTAAGAACACATCTATTTTCCATTTGTTAAGCTTTTGTGATTTAAAGCAGCATTTGATACATTGTCCACACAATTCTCAAGGTTTTGCTGTACATTTAAAATTTTTTTGGCTTTCCTAAATGGGTCTTCTCTCTTTTCAAATGGAGTTTTGTGGTATTTGGGAAATGAGCCCATTCCAAACCACATTGTTCCTACAGCTAGTTCAGAGGTGGTAGCTTGTTCCCAATAGACCATTTCCACTTTCCGTATGTCACTCTTATACTTTAGAACACATATTTGAATTTCATTTTCTATGGACCCTTATAACCTAGGACTTGGCTAAAGGAAGCTTTAGAAAGAAATAGAAGGCTAAATCATTGGGTGTTTTCAAAATGAGCCTGATGTGGTGGTTCATGCCTATAATCCTAGCGCTCAGGAGGCTGAGATAGAAGATTGCCTTGAGTTCAAGGCCAGCCAAGGCTAGATAACAAAACCATGTCTTAACAAAACAAAAAAGTCCCAATATAGTTTTCATGGTTAAAAATTGAGCAGCCACTCCTGTGCTATCCATAACCCCCTAATCCATAGGTTGATCCAGCATGCCCACCAAGGAGGATACCCAGTGTGTTGGGGATAGGGAGGAGGGAAATGGGATACCAACACAATATTTGCCCATACAATGTATCTAATTTTGAATAATAAAGATATAAAAAATAAAAATTGAGCAACCAGATTTTTCTCCTTTCCTTAAGCTCTCTGTCAATTTCCCCAGTGAATCTGTTGCTCATAGAAGATAGTGATTAACAACCAGTTGCCATGGAGCAGATCACACTCCACAGCAATATTCCAGTATATTTCCTGTGAAGTATAGCACAATTTGTCACTGTGGTGTCTCTGCAGAAGGAAATGCCCATAATAGCCTTGATATCCAGTGTTTCTTCTTCAACCAGAGTTGGATTAAAGGGAAACCAAAGCAAAATTCTTTTTGGCATCCATTGTGCAGCCTCAAAAAAGGGCTTACTGGCCAAGAGTCTGCGTGCCCAAAGCCACCCGCAGGCTTGGAAGAAAGCCCAAGGCACAACCCTGCGAGCAGGCCTGCCCAGATGCCTTTGTTCTTGTGGTAGCACGTTCTCCCTCAGTGACTAGTAAAGTTGACTTGGTTTGGAGAACCAACTCTACTAATCGATAGGAAACAGACTGCCCAGAAGTGCTGGGTGGTCTTCAGCATGTCCAAGTCCAACAGTTCCAGCTCAGCAAGGTCACCAACACCGTGGCAGCTGGAATCTCTCCAGGAAGCTTTCCTGTGGAGGAACATCCGCCACATGTTGACATAGGGAGGCTGATTCAGCCAGCTGATGTAGATTGCCACCCCCATGTCCTGCACCCCCCCAGGTTCTTGGACAATTCTCCACATGTGGTCTTTGGAAACCACAGCTTTCTTTGACCAATGTGCCTTGCCCTGTGTTTGCTTACCACAGCACACCAGGGGACTTCTGTCTGTTTTTTAATTATAGCTGGATGCCTTTGGCCTTGGCTTCCAAATACTGTCGCATATTTCCAGAAATGGGCTGCCTGCCTTCCTTTAAACAGTTCATGTTGGTTACCCTCTATGGTTTAGATAACCTGGAGGAACTTTCTAATTTCTTGGGCTAAATGCCAAACCTAACTTTTAATGTTTGTCCTTGGGGATACTGTCAGAGCCACCTGCAAACTGCAGATTGTGCAGAACCTTCCCTGAGGGGGGGTGCCAAGGTTCTTTCATAAGTCTGTGGAGTATAAGTATAAGTCATTCAGCTGGTTATTTCTTCTGAGCTAAGTCCAAACCCAGTGCTCCAAAAACACCAAAAAATCTGGTGACTACATGCACAGCTTCTTCTTCCTAGCTGGAATGAAAGAATCAGTGAACAAATGAAAGATGGAATGAATGCCTGAGTATGGTGTTGTGACATAGAAAGAAATACACATTGGGTTTTTATAGAGGTAAAGAAGCACCCTGAGTTTAGGTGTAGGAGGTGAGTCTTGTTAGGCTCCCAGAGAACTTCAGGATGGGGGCTGGTAGCCAGAGGAACTAATCAGTGTGAATGAAGGGTTAGAACGTGCAGCCTACCCCTCACCCCAGAATTAGACTTAATCACCAGTGGCCAGTGATGAATTAGCTAAAGTATGGGACTTGAGGTTGGTGAACGCTTGGAGGTGAGAGGTACAGCTGAGAGGAAATCGAAGCCCCAAGCCCTGCCCACACTTTGCCTTCCGCATCTCTTCTGAGTTATGTCCTTTAGAGTAAACTGGTCATAGTAAGTAAAGAGCTTTCTAGCTCTAGTGAGCCATTCTAGCACACTGTCAAACCTAAGAGGGGAGCGTGGGCATCTCTATTTTTTAAACTAGGAGGCCCAGTTTTGCAATTACATCTGAAGTGGGGGAGTCTTTGTAGGACTGAGTCCTTACCTAACCTGTGAGTTTAGAAAACTAACTGGGTAGTTGGTGTCAGAATCAAATTGAATCATTGGACATCAATAAGGTGTCTGGAGAGATGGGGCATTGGTTGAGGTAGGAGAAAAGCATCTCCATACAGTTGGTGTGACAAGTGTTCTGTTATTAACACTGCTCAGTGTGACAGGAATGTCTGACCTCATGGGGTGCTGTGTTAAATAGGGTGGCCAGCCAGCTGATAATCTAGACCACAACACTTCTTACTGCCAAAGAGATTCCTATTTATTAATAATCAGATTTTTCTTAGGCAAGCTGGGATATTATTTAACTGTAGATTTCAATGACTCCAATGCCTGTAATATACTGAGCACAGTGCTGGTGCCTAGAGGAAACACTCAGCAACTGTCAACATGACACATTATTATTATTGTTATTGATTTTCTGGTGTGCATGTGTGTAGTATGTATAGCATGTGTGTGTGGATACATGTGCCCTGTGCACACAGTGAGGAGGCCAGAGGAAGATATAGGGTGTCTTCCTCTACCACTATTATTTCCTTGAGATAGCTTCTCATTGAACCTGGAGCTCCCAGTTAGACTGGCTGATCAGGAAGCCTCAGTCATCTTCCTGTCTCCTACTACCCCTTCTACCCAGCACTGGGGTGATAGGCCCAGCTTTTTATGAAGGTGCTAGGGATTGGCCTCAGGTCCTTGTGCTTGCACTAAGTGCTCTTACCCACTGAACCATCCCTATAGCCCCTTGTTATTAATTTAAAAAATTATTTTGATGGTGTAGGTTTGACAGTACTAGGTTTTTTGAAGCTTATATCTTTCCCTTTATAAAAGGGCCTCTAAACCAAGGCAAGCCATAAGCTAAATTCCCATTGCTGAATGAAGTAAATGGTTTCCAAGAATGCCTAATAAGAAAAGAATTCAGAACTGGGTATAGTAGTACATGTTTATAACCTTGGCATTTGGGAAACAGTGGCAGGAGGATTACCATGAGTTTGAGGCAAACCTGAACTCCATAATGAATTTCAGACCAGCCAGGGTAACATAACAAGACCAGAGACCAAGAATGAAAAAAAAAGGAAGGAAGTAGGGGAAAGGGAAGGAAAAGAAGAAAGGGAGTGCAGGAAGAAGAAAAAAAATTCTTAAACTGATCCATGGTTTCTCACAGCTACCTGGGTTTAGCACAAGGATCAGACATTATTTCACATTATTTGCATTTGGAAAGTGAGAAAATAAAACTCTAAAACTGAAAAGAAAAAAAGTTAAGGCTGACCTGCAGCCAAGTTTTTTTTTTCAACTCAGAGGAAAATTAATCTGTAAATATTGTCAGACATAAATGAATGTTTGAATGATACCAAGGACCGAAAGGGTTCAAAGAAAGCTCTCACCTGTACTTTTCATTGATTTTGATTCCTGACCTTCATCCATCCTCCACCCCTTCCCTCCCTCCCTTCTTTCCTTCCTTTCTTTTGGAACCTTTATAAATGTCACACAGCCAGTCATTAAAGAAGCTTCATAGGACAATCTGCAGGTCTTGTCTGTAGCCTTGGAAATCTGGGTGAGCCTGGGTCTGGATGATGATTGCTATGGCTCACTTCGCATGAGAAGTGACATCTCCACACACAAATGCTAACAGTGGTGTGGTCTTCTCAGGCTAGGTATTTCTTAAATCTGGTTTGTCCTATAAATGAACCTTTATGATGTAGTGCCTTTCCCCCACAATTCCTTATAATTAAGCAGCTCTCCAGAAAAAAAAAAAGTCTAAAATTTGTGAGTTTGTCAGGTGTCCTAGACAGTTAAGTTCTTGGCTGCTTTTTGGTTTAAAAGTTGGGCTGCAGTGGCATGTGGTGCCACATACCTGTAACCCTGCTACAGATTTTCATAGTGTCCATTTGCTTATTTCCTGACCACAAAAAGACACACAGATACAACGACAATGAGGAGTGGGTAAAGCAAAGGCAATTTATTGAGAAAAAAGTGGGAAAGAGAAGAAAGAGAAGGAGAGAGAGTATTATGGACTATTGCACAGGTACCTGCCTTGGCTGAGGAAGCCCCGTTTTTTCTCAGACTAAATGTGTTTTGAATATAGAATACATTTCTCACAAAGGCACTTCCACCTGGAATCTCTCTTGCAGAGAATTTAATTCCACACTGTGGTTGCTGTAGATTAAAAAAAAATGGGGAGCCAAAATTATTTGGCAAGCAGTTAGACCAATTTCATCTGTGTGCTTGCATGTTCATGTGTGTGTGTGCGTACATCTATGTGTGTGTGCATCCGGATGCCAGAGGTTGGTGGCCAGTGGCTTCCTCCATCACTGTCTGCCTTAATTTTTGAAACAGTTATCTCACTGAGCCTGAAGCTCACCAATTTAGCTAGACTAGCTAGCCACAAGTACCTGAATCTTCCTATCTGCCTCCCTAGTGTGAGTTACAGCTGTCCACCAGCTTTTATGCTCATGCTGGAATGCAGGGAGCCAGGACGATCACCATTACAAGATGGCGCCCACTTCCTTGCAGCTAAGTGGTAAACAACTCCATATTAGGCAGTGCTTTGAGAAAGACGTGCCTTTGGCTCTGCGCATGTGCGAGTTATATAACTGTCCCTTGCCAATCCCGTGGCACCTGGTGGTGGCAAGTTGGTATCAGCCAATCATGGGGCAACCTGTGTCCTTAATCCATATATAAGCAGCTGACTTCTAGCGCTCGGCCCCTCCCCCTCGCTTCCTGCTCTCCCTTCAATCAAAAGGCTCTCCAATAAAGTGTGATTTGAGAAGAATCCTTGAGTGGTGGTTGTTCTTCCTCGCTGGTCAAGGAGCTCGCCGCACTGGAAGTCCAAACTCAGGCCTGCATGCCTGTGAGGCAGCATTTTACCCATTTTCCTAGCTCCCGAACCAATTTCTTTACTTACCATGTTTTTTTTTTTTTTATAGAAACCCAGGCAGATCACTACCTCTCTATACTAAATTATTTTTTAGAAATAAGATTAGGTTTTTAAATATAAAAGAGCGTGGGTCTGGCTCATCAGTTAGCAGTGCTTGCTTGCAAAGCCTGTTAGTTATTGTTTGATTCCCAAGCACCCATGTGAAGCAACATGCAAAGTGGTAGATGTATGGCATGCATGCACCTATACACACACACACACAAATAAACAAATGAATAATTTTAAATGTCTAAGAGCAGAAGGTATTCAACAGGGAAAGTGTTCTGTCTCAGCTTCTCCTGCTTTGCCTAAAAACCATCACTAAAAACAGATGAGGGCCTCGGTGTTTAAAGGTGCTTGCTTGCAAAGCCTGAAGGCCTGAGTTTAGTTCCTAAACTGCTTCTGTAAGCCCAACATAAAATGTGGCACAAGCATCTGTCATTTGTTTACAGTGGCAAGAGACCATAGTGCACACGTCAGCACACACAAATGCAAATGCTTTATAAAAACTTTTTAAAAAATCTATCATGTTCTTTGTAAAGCACTAACCTGGGACCTGTTCCTCAGCTGTAAGCAGGGAAAGGCCCCTATGAAACAGAAAACTCCCCTTGATTATCAAGTAGGAATTTTAGGAAGCCAAAGTTTTTTCTTACCTGTTCTCTTGAGTTTGCTGTTTTGGTCCATGTCCAGACAAGATGGAAGGAACAAGTGAATGTAGTAAAAGGCAACTCGACAGTTTCTACCATGGAACACAGAATAAATTTTCTCAGTGTCAAAAAAATTTTTTTCATGCTGGGGATCAAATCCAGGGCCTCATTCATGTGAAACAAGTACTCTGCCACAGACCTACTCTCCCCCTCCCTTTTATAAAAATTCACTGGCTCTTAAAAAAATGTCCACAGAATGAGTATTCATCTTGTCAGGTCCAACAGCAGAGCCCAAGAGTATGTACAGAAAGTACAGATTACCTCCTCCTTATCCTCTAGTACTGCTTGCTGGTCATTCATCATATCTTACGTTTCTGTAAGTATGTTTGTATAAAGCAGTTCTTTTAGAAGACAAAAACAAAAGTAGCTTCATACTAGATATAGCACTCTGGGACCTTTTTAAAGGTTTGCACATCTTGGGTATCCTTGGGTATTTATAGGGCATAGACAGCTTGTTTTCTGAAAATAGGAACCTGTTCTGTGCTGTGAACTGACCCTCCTTTCTTCTGCTGCCCTCCTCCATGGATGCACCCTAAGATTGCTTCTGGATTTGTCTTTGCATTATGGCTACAATAAATGTCCTGCTGGTCAACTCAGGCATGCAGTCCTAGATCAGTACTTTCCAGAATTACACAAGGCCTCTGTGCAGTCAGCTTCATGTTGCTGGACAAATACCCAACTAAACACAGCTTTTGGGAGAAAAGGGGTTTATTTCAGATTTATAAAACTCAGGGGGAAACCATCAATGGTGAAAGGAGCTGGCTTCGTTTCATAGATCCAAGCAGAGAATTCTCTACATGCCTTAGGGCTGGACTCAAGATCTGCCTCCAGATACATCATAGGGCTGGACTCTAATTCCTCCAATTGACACACCCTTGTATCAGGAATCTGCATCCTAGGGGTTCATAATTTAAGCCCAATTTTAATAAAACACCTGAGTCTATGGGGCCATACATTCAGACTATCACAGGCTACAACCCATGCTGCATGTATCCCACCCTCCCTCCATAGCCACCTGTTGCGGTCAGCATTCTAGTTGCTGTGCAGAAAGAACCCAAACAAAGCGGCTTGTGGAGGAATGGGTTTATTTGGCTTACAGACTTGAAGGGAGACTCCATCCTGGCAGGAAAATGATGGCATGAGCAGAGGGGCGGACATCACCTATGCCATAGCACTACAAACAATGGCAGGAAGGTGTGCCAAACACTGGCAAGGGAAAGCTGGCTTATAACTCCCATAAGTCCGCCCCCAACAACACAGCTCCATCACAGTTGTAAAACCCAAACTGCCATCAGCTAAGGATCTATCAATCAGAACCCATTCATTTGTTTGTGGGGGACACCTGGATCAAACCATGACCTGCCCCCACAAACTAATAATCATACATGATGTAAATACAATGTGTTCAGCTCAACTCCTGAGTCCCCACAGTTTTCAACTGAGCCATAATACCAAAAAATGAACCCGTCATGGTACAGAACATTCACACTGCAAAACATGAAGCATGGCAAAAACAGATTGAACCAATACAAGATTTAAAACAAGCAGGGAAACCTCAATCTCTAACTCCAAGTTCAATGATCCTGCATTTGAACAAGTCTGTTGGAGATTTGACTCTGCCCCTCCAGCTCGGCTACTCACAGTCTGGGAAAACTTTATCCGGTGCTGGCAGCTTGCCTTGGCAGCCATCCATAGTCCTGGCATCTTATTGGGTTTCCATTGCAACCCACAGTTCATCCTCATGGCTCCATCGGCCTTCACCCAGGCAACCTAGAACACCTGCTTCACATTGCCGATGGCCATTTTTCAAAAACAAAACTGTGTTGCAAATCCAATGACCCTCTCTTCTTGCATTTGTTATACTCCACAGAACTAGGTGGGCTACCAACTTGTTAATCCAGGGGGAAACAGAGCATTCAGGCCCCTTACTTCAAAGAATCTGCATTCTTCCTGTTGTTCCAATGCAGACCAGCTGGCCCAGTCTCAAAGGTTGTCATCTTTCAAACAATTGCAGGTGAACGGGCAGCAGTTTCAGCCCAAAGATCTTTCTTTCTGTGCCATCTCTATCTGCTCACACCAGTACATTTTTACATAAAACAACCCTGCACAGGTTCCCAAGACACAGGCAGGCCGAATGCAGTAAGCCTCTCACACAAACTGCTTCTGGCACAGTCCCGACAAAGTTCTTTCTCATCCTTGTAAGCCAAACCTCACAGTACATAGTTCTTACTGCATTCAGGTCTTTTAACTCTGACCAGAATGGTCCATCGAGCTGAACTCACAGCACTGAAAGGTGTCTCTCAGGACAAGGTTTCAAATCCTTCCACATTCCTTCTGCAGATCACTTCCAAAAGCCCAAAGCCACGAGATCAGGGGTCTAGAAGCAACAGACCCCCACATCTTGGTACCAAAACTGTTGCAGTCAGCTTTCTAGGCTGCAACCCAAGCAAAGCGGCTTGTTGAGGAATGGGTTTATTTGGCTTATGGACTCAAGGAGAGATTCCATCCTGGCAGGGAAAACGATGGCATGAGCAGAGGGGTGGACATCACCTCCGCTACAGCACTGCAAACAATGGCAGGAAGGTGTGCCAAACACTGGCAAGGGGAAGCTGGCTTATAACCCCCATAAGCCCACCCCCAACAATACAGCTCCATCAAGGTTGTAAAACTCAAACTGCCATTCGCTGTATCAGTCAGAACACATTCATTTGTGTTTGGGGATACCTAGATCAAACCATGACACCACCCCTTCTGAAGACCTGACTCCAAGCCTGGCTCTTCCATCCCCTCTGCTGAATTTACTTTCCCTTCAGCATCCTTCAGTGCTTACTCCTGGTTCACGCTCCACTCTTCCACCTTCCTGAAGTGTCACATCTAGGCCTTCCTTCCCAAGACCTGTTCTTGCCCGTGTATCCCTCCTGTCTGCAAATCCCTGCTCTGAGTGTTGGCTTTCCTGATATTGGACCTTCACCCTGGAGGCCTTCTCTCTCTCCTTTCCATTTACCTGACTTTCCAAGTTTTCATCCATTTTCTGCTGATACCTCCCAAGTGTGTCCCTTTAGCCCAGACCTCCCCCTAGAACTCTTAGCCCTTAAAGAACATACATCTTTCTTTGCTTGCCTGTACCCTCACACAGAATGAACACTGCCCAATTCTGTCCACACTGAATGCACAATCCCCATTCTGACAGCATGTGGGGAGGTGACAAAGGAGACAGATTCCAGAGAGCTGTCATCCTGGCTCTAGTTTTCCTTATTAATAGCTGTAAGCATTTGCAGTGGATGTTAAAAGCACCCTGTGGTATCCTGGGGCTATTTGCTGCATGTCTTTCATACACCCTTCCCCAGGAATGGCAGTGAAACCCCAAAGAACTGACATAAAAGGGCCCTCAATGGAAATCAAGTCCCATGGAAAGGTTGGGTCTGTCTATTATGTCCCTGGTCTGCTTTGCATCAAGTAGGCCACAGCTGCCACTCATGAAATTATTAATGAGAAATAGTTTGAAGCAGCTGAGTTACATTTAATCATGAATGATCACAGTGTGCCCAGAACCGTGCTATCTATCACTGTCCATTTGTTACTGTGTTAGTCTGTCCAGCCACACTCATTCCACAGATGAGTAAGCTGAGGTTGAAATGCTAAGGAAAAGGGAAAGGCTGGGTTATATGATTCTGGACTCAACCCAGGTCTTTCTACTCTAAGTGTCCAAGCATAACTGTTTCTTAACTTTGGCCTCACATATCCTTTGCTCAGCTCATTTTTATTGCCCTCTTTTTTCTTCACTATGCATTTGTTTATTCTTTAGAAAGAAGTTTTTGTTTTCTAAGGTTTTCTCTAGTTTGTTAAGGTTAATTGAAGGGAAGACAGTCACATGTGAGCTGTAGAATGAGTGCTGGCTGCCTGAGCATGAGGGCCAGCATGAGTTTGATCCCAGCACCCACATAAAAAGCTGAGCATGGCCATTCACACCTGCAATCTCAGTCCTGTTTAGGCAGAGATTGTAGAATCACTGGGGCTCACTGGTCATCCAGTGTGACAGCAGCTCCAGGTTCAATGAGAGACTCTGTGTCAAGTGAATAATGTGGAAAGGCAATAAGGGCAGGAGATGCAATGTCCTCTGACCTCTCACATGTGCTCATGGGGTGTATCTGCACACACATGCACATACTGTACATCTATATGGTACACAATACCATGCTGCACACACAAACTAAAAACAATCCCTGAGTCTCCCATCACACCCCGAATGCAGGCGGCATGTATGAAAGGTCCCTGCAATAGGTGTTTACGAAATGAAATGTAAAAATTAGTGCATGTGTGCAAACAGGTTCATCCTCAATATCTGCGAGCACTGTAAATGTTAACTGCTTTCAAGGCCAGGGTGAGAAGCCTCACAGATTGCAATTTTCTAAGCTAAATATTGCTAATTTTCTCTTTTTCAGGAATCTATTTCTGTTTAACATTTTGCTTATTTCTTGTGAAAGGAAAAAGATCTCTCTGCCCATATCTTCTGTGGTCAGCCTTTGGCTTCGGCACCTTCCCAGTCTTGAAAGAGCAACCCTGCATCTTCTTGAAAAGCTGATCTTCAGTGAGAGAAACTGCCTGAGAAGGATGGAGCGCAGCATCAAAGACTCTTTGCTGGTATGTGCGGGGCTTTGGTGGCGAGAATCATCCTTAAAGGAGGTGCTGAGAACCATTTCAAAAGAAAGTTAAAGAGCAACAAAGGGAAAAATTCAAATCACAGCACTTGGGAGCCTTTAAAGTAAGCCTGTACTTACATATGATTTTGGAAATACCTAATGCAGGGGTCTTTTCTACATACTACCTGCTTTGGGGGAGCAAATTGAGAGTTACTGATTTTCAAACATTATTCATTCATTTATTTATTTGCTTCTCTCTCTCTCTCTCTTTCTCCCTCCCTCTCTCCCTCTCCCTCTCCCTCTCCCTCCCTCTCTCCCTCTCCCTCTCTGTGAGTGTGTGCTACACTGCACCTGTGGAGGTCAGGAGTTGTCTGTGTGCCGCCTTCTTTGAGATAGGGTGTCTTGCTGCTGCCAGTGAGTCTGCGAGCTTCGGATTCTCCTGGCTCTGCCTCCCATTGTCTAGGTGTGCTAGAATCACAGATGTATGTACCACTTTACATGAGTATTGGGGAGTTGAACCCAGGCTGGCAGGCTTTGCAAGAAAAGAACCATTTCCCCAGCCCTAAAGATTGACTGATTTATGTGCCTTGTATTGCAGTCACAAGAGAATACATTTGGGTAATAAGCTCTTTTTTTTTTTTTTTTTGAGGAAGGTGAAGGAATTCATCAGAGGGATATTTATTGACATATTGCCTACTGCTTACTCTTGCAACCTGCCTTCCCACCACATCATTATCAGATTCCTACCCAAGAGAAGGAGACTGGGCACTGCTCTGCTCTAGCCACACATCTGCACCCTCTGTGGTGTACAGAGTGCAGCCCCCTAAGGCAGCAGAAGAGGTTAAGGACACAAAAAGCGACTTTTACAAATGACATTTCTCATTTCATGGAGAATATATTTAAAACTGAAGATCTTATAAAGGAAGAAATGGAACACTGAGGAAATAAACATAGTCCTTCATAAAAGGAAAAGTAGTATATTCAAGAACCCCAGAATACATGGTTGAAGCAACAAACCCAGTTAGGATTTCTATAAGTTTTCTTTTGGGTGAGTCATCCACGTGCCCTCAGAAGCCTCAGGTCTCGGTCCAGTGGCCCAGCTCCCAGGCAGAGCTCAGGGCCTGCCCAGTCGGTAGCTCTGTGGAGTCAGTGCAGTGCTGTAAAAGCAGAGAGAAAGACCAATGTCCCCAGAATTTCTTTTTTCTTTCAGAAACTACATGTCACACAGAACCTGCCAGGATGGCAGGATGACAGGATGCCTGTCCCTCAAGATAGTTTTACCCCAAGGATTATGTTTCTTCCAACAGGAGCTGGTTCTATGATTATTTAGTTCAATGACAGGACATGTGAATCAAAGATAGTTGGAAAATGAACAGGTTTCCTGCAAGGTACATACAAGCAGAATAAGCTAAGGAATATGCAATATGGGTAAAGACTGGTAAAAGCAAGCTGAGCACAGTGATGCTTGCCTGTCACCCCAGCTCCTCAGAAGGTGGACTTGAGCTCAGTGACCCCATCAAAGTGAAGAGAATTGTTCTAGTACAGAGTATAGTACTCAACCAAATGTGGTGTGTCTACAGAATTGAGAGACCAGTCCCTTCAAGGGGACACTTGGAGAGTACCACATGACTGTGGCATCCTTGGTAATGAAAGACGTTCAGTCAAGCAGGGCCTCCAGCAACCAATGCCTTTTCAGTGTGAATACTCACAGGGCTGGGTCAGCAAACATCTGTATTTACACTCTTCGAAGGTATATCATCTCAGTTTTCCAGTGTCACATTTAGGAGGGAAAGGTCCAGGACACCAGCTCTGATTTACATGTGCACACACATTTGTCAAGTTGGCTCAGTGAAATTAGCGCTGTCAGTAGTCTGATGAAAATACTGTTATGTACAACCAGGAGACTCGTAGCCTGGCCAGGTGCACAGCCCAGTAGCACAGGTGCCATGGTGCTTGCTTCCCGGAAATTCATGGGCTCTGCCTTGTTTGCAGATGGGTTTCATCACCTTGTAGGATTTGGCACAATGACCCGATGGTGACAGTGAGCCCCTGAGCAGCACATGACAGCCAGCTCTCAAGTCACGGCCGACCAGGAAACTGGGAGGACAGTGTCTGTGCTGGCTGAGGCTGAGGAAAGCACTGCACTGCCCCTGTTTTCTTTCTTTTCTTTTCAGTTGGGGGCCATAAGGGAATCAGTCATCCAACACCAGTTCCCTGGGGACCTTTGGAGTCATTCTTCTTTCGCCTCCACCATTCAAAAGTTACAGTGTTGGATAGAGAAAAGAAAGTAGGAATATATTAAAACTGAGGGCCAAAAAGGACCATTTTTTATGGATATGGATAATTTTTACCAATATGCCTTTACTATTTTCTAAAGCATTATATATTCAGATAAGAAATAAGAATGTACCTTACTGTAAAGTAAGTATAACACAATTCAAAATAAAATCTTTTGGAAGCCCTTTGGCAGCTAATCCTAGGTTGTTTAGGGTAGTAAAATTCCTTTTATTATCTGCTGTATTCTCTATGTCTAAATTAAATGTGCATGCCATAGTTTATTACTTTTTCTCTGTTCCCTTTTCAGTAGCAAGCAATAGTAATGGGGTTGTTTCTAGGGTACGTATTCATTTTCCTTCCCTTGCCCCTCAGTGGAAAACTCCCAGTGCACTGACTTTGCTGCTGTTCACTGCTGCGGGTGGGTCTTCTCTTTGTGTCCTTTTCACTTGGGGCCCTTGGCCTGAGCTGTCGTGCAAGAAAGGAACCCCTCCTCGGGTCATCACATTGTGTGAACCTCAGTCTTGATTGGGAGTTGGCTGTTAATCTCCCCCATCAGGCAGCTTCGAAGCCAGTTTATCAGGATCATGTGTGGGAGATTCAGAGCTTTTATTATGGTTAAAGGGGGAATTCTACAGGGTGTTATTTGGTTTAATTTATTGTGGTATTGGCAGGATGTGACCTCTCTATGCCTTGTGGTTCAAGGATGTAATTACAATACACACCATGAGCTGGAAGCCCCTGATTGGTGTGGGCCATTCTCCTCTACCATCCCAGGCCTACAGTGCCAGAAAGCCACCACACAGGATAGAATGAGCCTGTGACCTGGCTGGTGATTAAGAGTAATCTGAAGAACCTGTTTCCTAATTGCATCATTTGATTCACTTATCACAGTTCAGTATCTCAGTGCTGGGACAGGATGGCGCAGAAGCATCAGATCTGTGAGAGCCACATGAGACTGCTGCACTCTGCTCCCGGGGAAACCCGATGCCTATTGCATGAGAGTAATTAAAGTGTGATGGTCGACGTAACTTGTGTTTTATACGGAACACTGTTAATTATATTTCCATCTCTTGGGACTCCCCAGAATAAGTCCTGGAAATTCTATAGTTACGAAAAACAAAAGATAAAAGTGTTGTACAAAGTGTAATGACCTCCCCAGACATTCTTTGGCCTTTCAGAGCCTTCAGAGGCCTAGTCTTTCTGCAAAGACTATGAATAGTAATAAGAGACTAGTATAATGTCACCTGGATTCCAAGTGGGGTGTGTGTGTGTGTGTGTGTGTGTGTGTGTGTGTGTGTGTTTGATTTCTGAAATAAAAGTAAGTTTTCAAACCTGCTTATGTGTGAGGTTCAACCTTTGGCTTCCATGGGCTGGACTGCCCCCAAGTATATGGCTGCCTACCACAGTTGGTGGCCCAAATAGCTGGAGGTATTAACCCCAGTTTGTCATTGACTGCACAGACTGGAACTTTCCAAAGCAGATGGTCTTGTGTCTCCCTTGACAGCACAGTCACTGGGAGACCATAATCCGCAGCCTCAGACCTGACCTTAAAAACTGATGTCACGGAAAGTAGTGAAAGCCATTTGCTAATTATGCAGCTTTCTTGGCACCATCCATTTTCCCAAGACTGGCCCTGAATCAGCGAGGCTATGTTTGCCCGTTACACTTCTGTATGCAGAGCCCAGAAAGCCATTGTTTAGATCCCTCATTGAATGAAGAGAGCTGGCTGGGTGGCAGGGTGGCCCTGTGCTTGGCTGCCGTGCTGCACTGTGTGCCAGGTCTGGGGTACCCTGTTTCCCATGCCCTCCCATTCTCTCCTTCATGGGCTGACCCACCTGCTGGCAGCCACCATAGCTGGGTCCAGAGGAGCTGCCTTCCCAGCTTTATCTGCCTCACTAACTCTTCTACCTAGAAGTGTTTACAGCTTAGTAAAAACTCCTCGGTGTGCACTGCCATATGATCTGGGACATGTCCTCTTCCTTCTCCAGATGTCAGTCGTGGTTGTTTCAAAAGGATAAACTCCAAAGAGGCCCCATGCATAGTTCCCCATGACTAACTACAGTGTTTCTCTGAAGAATTCACTCTCCATCCCGGATGATATTCTTGGCTTTCTGTTAATGAATAGCTTAAAGAACTTCCTGTCTGAGCTCTTTAATGTCACGCATGTCATTAAGGAAGAGATGAAGTATGTGATTCAGCAGTGGTTGACTGGGAGAGTCGAGTGTCTGAAAGCTAAAGGCTCTGTGGGACTCTGGCTCCAGAGCAGCTGTACTTTCAAGGGCTGACCTCAGGGGGGCACCAGATGCTACAGCATTGTCTCCAAAGGAGGCCCAGATTGCAAGATCAGTTTTTATTACTGAGAATGCTGGTCTTTGCAACCACTCAGAGATGAAGGGAGAGAGGGAAAAACAACAAACTGCAGCAGTGGAGCTCGGAGGCCCTCGCCATGCAGAGGCTGTGCTGAGCTGCAGCTGGTGTAGATGGCTTCCTTACTGCTCAGGTTTGGAGGTCCTTGTACAGCCTGCAGAGCTGGGCACCCCCTGAGCTGCTCCCACTTCTCTGTCTGAACACTGAGACTGCCTGTAGAGTTAAAACACAAGAGTACATTTGGTACTTATTAAGGTTTTAAGCCCAGGAATGACAGATTTATCACTAATTAAACAATAATTGCATTATGGGGAACTGAAAAAAATCACTTGCAGTATAAACAGCATCTGGTAAAGATTAAAAAGAAAGAATAATTCTTCCAAGCCCAGATTTGTTGCAAGAAACTTGAATGTTTTAAAACAAAATAGATTCTAAAATGTGTGAGGGATATTTAGTTTTATGTTTAGCATTTCAAAAATAGAGAAAATGGCATAATGAAAAATAAATATTTATAGAGATGCCTTAGTATACATGGTAGACGTGAAGGTTCTTATATGAGTACATATTTTTAAGACCAAATAATTTTCAACTAAACAATAGAGTTTGCTGCTGAGTCTTGTGGAGAATCTTTTTTTAAGAAGAAAAGGGTTTGATTGTGTCTTGTTTTGATTTTGTGTGTGTGGTGAATATAGTGGCCCTTTAAGGGCTGTCCCCTGCCACTCTGGTGGCACTCTGGGCTATTGGAGGGAAGTCTTCTCAGCATTTTAGGGTTTTTTTTCTTATTATTATTCTTTTTGATCCTTCATTGTCTTTTTGCAGCTATTTATTTATTTATTTATGGCAATGTCTCACTATAGCCCAGGCTGACCTGGATCTCACTCTGTAGCCCCAGGCTGGCCTCAAACTCACAGAAGTCCTTCTACCTCAGCCTCACAATTGCTAGGACTAAAGGTGTACACCACATCTGGCTTGCATGTTTTTATTTTTTTGAGCTATTCACTTCTATGTGTGAACTACCTTTCATCACAGTATGATTTCTTTTTATAGTTTCTCCCTTCTCCCCTACCTATTTTCTCTCATTCTCTCTCTCTCTCCCTCTCTCTCTCTCTCTCTCAGATTTCAGAAAATGATAGAAAGAGTACATATGGTCCTGAGAATTGTGTTCTTCTCTGTTCTCTGGCTCTTTCAAGTGGCTGTAAAAAGCCCTGATGAGTCGGGTGGAAATAACCCTGCTTGTGTGGTGCTAGGGAGAGAGAAAAGCTGCTCCTGTCTCTCCCCAGGCTGTCACTCTATACTTCTGTGCTCACTTATCTCTACTTGTGTTGTTAAGAGATGGGAATAGGTCAGCCTGGGTCAAGAGGAGGTAACAGTACATTTCTGGGGGGGAGTCAGTGGAGGCTGATGGCTCACCTGGAGGGGAGGGGGCATCAAACAGAATAGCCTGGTGCTTGCTTTGGTGGCACATATACTAAAATTGGAATGATACAGAGAACATTCTCATGGCCCCTGCATAAGGATGACATGCAAATTCATGAAATGTTCCATGTTTTTATTCCTAAACACCTCACTGATGCTTACTCAAGAAGAAGAAGCAGAAGCCCAGCCACAGGAAGGTGAGGTCTTTGACACAGAGAAGGAGAAACACAGGGTTACAGAGCAGCTCAGTCAATCAGAAAGTGCTGGACTCACAAATTTTTGCCCAAGATCAAAGTGGTTCCTTAGCTCCAGGGCTACCTGCGGTCAGTTTTTGCTCTAACAAATGGAGTTTATCCTCATAGTTTGGTATCTCAAATTTCTTACCAAGAACCTAATTAGACAACTGATATATCTTTAAAGAGAGAGACTAGCCTGGCCTCCAGGTAAGGAAGGTCTCTATCATCACTGTCTGATCATGCTCCTGCACTTAGTGAAAGAAGTGCAGGAAGGAGGAGAGATGTCACTTGCTGATGGCCTCTGGTGACATGGTTTCCTTGGTCTTGAAATAATCTCTTCATGAAAATCATTCAGCCAGATGGAAATGGAGAACTGGAGAAGGAACAGATTTTGGTGAGATGGAGAAAAACAGATGAACAGATGGAACCCAAGAAAGCTTTTCTTCCCTTATTTTTGTAGGAAATAGAATTACACAGATTGCAGGGTTGGTTTCAGAGCTGTGCAATGCTGAGGGACCTCTGGTGTTCCATTTGTCCGGTAAACATTTGCCTCATCACTCACAAGGCAGAAGAGAAACTTGTCTTCCTTAATTAGATGACTCTCCTGAACAGAATAGCGGCTTAAGTGTGTGTGTCTGAGATTTGATGTGCCTGGCCTGGGAATACTTTGGTCCTCCTGAAACAATGTACTGAACCTGAAATTACATGCTTGAGAATTTTTTTAAAATCTCATTTGAGAAACTGCAGTAGGGCTATCAGCTCAGTGGGTAAAGTACTTACTGTAAAACCATGAGGACCTGAGTTTAGACCACCAGTACCCATGTAAGCCAGACATGGTTATGCATGTCTATAATCCCAGTGCTTCCATGGTGAGATTGGAGGGAGTCAGAATCCCAGAAGCTGGTGGGCCAGCTAGTCTAGCACATGCAGCAGCAAACAAGAGACCCCACCTCAAAAAAGGTAGAAAGCAAGGACTGACACCCAGATTGTCCCCTTACCACCAGGCATGCACTATACATGAATGCATGCTTGTGTCTTAACTCACACACAAGGACACGCACATGTGTACACACATGCACACAAAGAATTAAACCCAATAAAGGTGTAGATGAGAGCATGTCTCATAACAGGACAACAAGGGGTACTCAGCTGAACATTAAAACCCTGCTGTGATAGTAGGCTAGCAGAAACCAAGGACTGCAGCCATTAGAAAGAAAAATACCTAGATGGAGTTCACCTGCCTGGGAGAGCAGGCAGATTCTCCTTGGCACACAGGAAATACAGACCGAGCTGTTTTGCTGCACAGTACTGAATCAAAGAAAAGGCCGCTCTTGTTCTTTCTTAACAAGCTGAGTACAAGCATTCTTACTTGTTTCCTCCTGTGGGTTTCATGGTAGCCCAGTCTACTTCTTGTGTCTTTCTTTTCTTTGCCATTTAGAAACCTATATGATCAGAACTGAATGATTCTTACTGTAGTGGCTGGGGGAGAGAGGACTGCTGGGTAAGCCATTTGAAACAAAAGGGAAGGCTCCATTTGACCAGCACCTGTTCTGGTCTTGGGTCCTCAGTGCATGTTCCGTACTGTCCCTCTGCCGTGGGCACATGGTCGTGCAGAGGGGTCTTCAGACACTGCTTGCGCACAGCACAGTGTCATGTGAAACAGAATTTACTGTAGGCAAACAGTGGAATCTCATTTCTTGAAGACATTCAGTTTGTTTTTCCCATTTCTGCTTTCCCCATTATGAATATATACAAACTATCATATTTTCTGGGCATATATTCTCTAAATAACTGTTGTTGTTTATAGTAAGTCTAACAAGCAGGCAGATTAACTGAATTACTGAGATCAAAGCAAAGAAATGACCTGTCTTTCCTTTGGAGTTGCTTTTTTAAGTAGTTAATAAACTTAAGAGAATTTCAAATTGGTTTCTTTTAGATAAAAATTCGTATCAGGGGCTGAAGAGATGGCTTAGCGGTTAAGGCATTTGCCTGCAATGCAGAAGGACCAAAGTTCGATTCCCCAGGCCCATATAAAGCCAGATGCACAAGAGGGCGCATGTGTCTGGAGTTCATTTGCAGTGGCTGGAGGCCCTAGCACACCCATTCTCTCTCTCTCTCTCATTCTCTCTCTCTCTCTCTCTCTCTCTCTCTCTCTCTCTCTCTCTCTCTCTCTCTCTCTCTGCCTCTTTCTCTGTCTCTCAAATAAATAAAATATTTTTAAAAATTCATATCAGTGAAGTATTAGCGTTTTCAGGCTACTCTAAGAGTACAAAATGTAACTTGCAAATCACAAATGTCTCTCCTTAAATAATTAAGAAACAGCATCCTATCTCAACAAGAGGTGATGACGCCTGGAGCCTTCTATGGAAGCCTGTCATGGTGGTGTATGAACGCTAGATGGCACACTATCAATGTTTCAAGTTGAGATGCCAGGGCAGTAGAAGCAGGAAACCAGAGACAGGCATCACACCTCACTGCAAGCAGTTCAGAAAACTGAAGATATAGGGCATATCCCCCCTTTTTTTCATTTTGAGGGGGAGGATATGAAAAAAGTTTCCCAGATTCATATCAAGTACATATGACTCAAAGAAATTCCTTTTTAGAGTCTAATCCACTAGCATTTGGATGGTGCTATGGAGATATTTTAATAATGCAGAGAAGCATATTTTTTAAAATTTTTTATTGTCCATAATGAGTTACATTATTTAGTGGGCCAACAATGAGTTATCATCCCCAATTCCCCAATGACCCCCCTCCCCATCCCCAATCAGCTGGATATCCTCCATGGGCCATCTGGATCAGTCCTTGTGGCAGGGGACTATGGATAGCCTAGTATTCAGCCCGGTTCTCCTGGCCCAAGTGTGTTGTTACTGAGGGGTGCCATGCCTCTGGATAGTCTCCAGAAGCTTATTTTTTTATTATTTTAATCTAGCATAAACTCAGGACTTAGTCTATAACAAGACCCGGATCAGGCCACTGAGGTCGCTACTTAGGCCATAGGAAGCCAATTTCTGCAGATTGAAATCATCAAACCAATCACAAAGCATTCCAGGAATAGACTGGGTGTCTTTCATCATTTGGAAGGACAGTATATGTTTTACCTTTTTTCCCCATTAGCCTTAGTTTCCTCAATAATTAAAGCTGTTTGATTTATACTGCACTCAATGTCGAGCATGGTAGTCGTCACTGATTTCATAGGTGCTCATTAACAAATGATCAGGAACAAAAAGGCAGACCCTAGAACTGAGACACTTGTCGGCCAGTTGAAGAATCCAGCCACACAGCACATTCACGTAAACCAGCATCATGGGCAAGTGCTGGCTGCATCGTCACTGTGGCACACTGGCAGAAGGTACTCTCCTAAATTGTCCATGACACTTCTTTTTTCTGGATTATATGGGTTTATAGAAAATATAGGGGAGGGTGAATATGAACAGAATATATAGTTCATAATGAAATCCATTATTATGTATGATTAATATATGCCAATAAAAAGGACAAAACAGGAGCACAAAGAGGAAGTAAAGCTTGCCCATAATCTCGTGCCCAAAGAGAACTGTAGGGGTTTCTGTGTGCCGGCCGCTCTTGTTTTCTGTTCTACAGGAATAGGCCCATCCAGGCAGCACATTTTCCTGGTCCTTGATGAGACACCTGTGCTGTTTCTCCTTCTCATGGTCTTTTCCTTTCCCAGCCTCAAGCAGCCTGCCACCCTGCCATATTCAGAACTGTGGATGAAATGTTCAGGTAAATATTCTTCTGTTTCTGCTATCATTTGACCTAAACCACTCAACCTCCAAACATGAATAAAAAATTCCAGAGAGAGGGGCTGGGCATGGTGGTTCATGCCTTTAATCCCAGCACTCAGAAGCCTACGGTACAAGATCACCATGGGTTTGAGGCAGCCTGGAGTACACAGTTCCAGGTCAGCCTGGCCTAGAGTGAAACTCTGCCTCAAAGACAAAAATTGGAGGGGGGAAAGGAGAGGGTGTTGGGAGGGGATTATTGACTGTGTATGCAGGTTATAAAAAAAAAAAGTTAATAATCACCCTGCAGTGGGCTCTAGCTCTACCATGGTTGAGCTTCTGATTGAGTTTCTGGTTCTTCCTTATTCCCATGAGCTCTTCGGTAATTAAAGGTAGAAACTCAGAAGTCAGGTGGGGAGATCGCTCAGTGGGGAAAAGCACTTGCAGGAGTGGAGTGAGGCCCTGAATTTGGATCCTCAGCACCCATGTAAAGTGGATACAGTAAACATGCGTCCATAATCCCAAGGCCTCTAGGACTAGATGGGAAGCAGAGACAGGAGAATCCTTGGAAGCTTGTGGGCTAGCTTACCTGGATAGACATCAGCAAGCAACAAAGAGACCGTACCTCTAAACAAGGTAGAAGGCAAGAACTAGCACCCAAGCCATATGTATGCCTGCCCACGACACACACAAAACACAAAAGTTTAAAAACTAAAGTACCAGTGTTCATTGAAAAACTTACAGCTAAGAATTAAGACAGTGTTCTTTGATCTTTTTATATACAGATAATGGCAGAAAAGTAGTATTGAATTAGTGTCAGTACTATCCATGCAGGATTTTCTCCAGCTCATAATAAAAAAAAAAGAAAAAAGAAAAAGCAGTGTTCTTCCCTTACCACATGAGGGCGATTTAGCTTTGTAAGAGACTAAACTTCAGGAAGCCAAGAAAATGAGGAAAGAAACTATTCTGAAAGGCCTCTTCTGAAAAGTAGAATAAACCCCACATGTTTCTGACAACGTGTTGAGTTTTATTTTGGATATGTGGGTTCTGGGGACACACACTGGCTTTCTAGAGGACAAAAATAAGAGGCTTCTCCTGTACCATGTTGAGGCTGCATTGCTGTGGTCCTTATACCCTCTTGGGTGAGCATGTCACCCTCCAGGGTTTCCAGCCTTGTATGGCTGTAGGCAACCAGGGTCTAAACCCACCTCTGCTCACCTGCCTCTCCAAGGCCTCAACATGCAGACTCCAGGGCAGACAGTAGGCTCCAGGGACGGAAATTTTACAGCAAGAAATACCTTACCACTTGAGTCAGTCTTAAAGACCAACTTTAAGTTAAATGACCACGGAAATGAGAAAGTAGGGTAGTGTTTTTAGTTTAAAGCTAGCCAAGTGAGATTTTTTTTCCTTAAACAGAAAGTTTCTTGTATAAAAATGCATGGAAACTAAACCAGGCCCAGCTGGAGTCCCCAGCCTTTGCTGGTGGGTCTGACTGAGCCATTTTACTCATTTGGCAGCTGTGTTACTGCTTGTGAGGGCAGAACATCTGCTTCTGTCGCATGTCTGGGCCTCTGATGCCCAGGTGCTTGTGAGGAGCAGTGAGCTTGTGGAGGTACATAGTAATTTAAAAAGTCAAGAGCTCCGCAGAAAGTACTTAGCAAAGGGGCTTGCCGCTTTCTCCTCTGCATTACAACATTGCTGTTGATGGGCTGGGGACATGGCTCAGTAGGTAAAGGGCTTGCTGCCCAGTACCTGAGTTCAGATCCCCAGAACACATGTAAAAGCAGGAAGCTTTGGTGGGCTTCTATGATCCCAATGCGCCTATGGTGAGATGGGAAATAGAGAATTTCCTGAAAAGCTCACAGATCAGCTAGCATGGCAGGGGAGCCATGAAAAACTAGAGACCCTGCCTCAAATGAGACGGAAAGTGAGGACCAACCCAACAGTTGTCCTCTGACCTCCATGCACATGCATGCCCAGGTACACGTACACCTGAGCTTGCCCTCTGGTCTCCCATGAACCGCACACACGCCCACCACACAGCTCACAGCACAAAGGGAGTGTTTCCTTTCTTCACTGTCAGGTTCAAGTTTGTGCATCACCGTGTGTCATTGTCTGACTTTGCTTTGTTCAGGTGTGCACTTCTGGAAACCGACGGAGCCCAGGAAGTACTAGCTGCTCTTCAGGTGTTCACGTGGTGCTTTGGAGAAGCTTTGGAGAAAGCAAACAAGCAAGTAGGTCATAATATATTATTCATTTGCCCCAGAAAAAGGAGCCTAAAAAATTTTGGCCAATCACCTGAAAGGAACACTGTTTTTCACACATTTTGTTTATGGCACTGGAGACTAAACCCAGGGTCCCACCCTGCTAGGCACTTGCTCTGCCTGCCACTAAGCTACACTCCAAGCCCAATTTTCAGGAATTTTTCTTTTGTTCTCGAGACAGTTTCACTCTAGCCTAGGCTGACTTAACTCTGTAGCCCCAGATTGCCTTTGAACTCATGAGGGTCCTCCTACCTCAGTCTACCTAGTCCTGGGATTAAATGCATCAACCACCACACCTGGATCGCAATTTTTAGAAATTTAATGGACTTTCTTGTTCAGCAAGAAAGCTTCATAGAAACATTTATATGAAAGCATTTTAAGTGAAAATGATGACAATAGCAGAGTCTATCTTCCCCACACCCTAATACCCAGAAGCTTCTGTCTATAGCCTGTCAGAGTGCCTTCACATTGGCAGCTGTCGCCCTGGAGGGGGACTTTCACTGGCCTTCTTGTTTACTCCACCCCTCTGTCTGCATCTGCCCTGACCTGCAGGAGGCATCATGGAGTCTAGGTGGGCTAAGCTATAGGAGATGCTACTTCCTGAAAGCAGCACTGTTCATGCTCAGTGACCCAAATGTGAATGGCTTCCAGTAGAGAGCGTGAACGATGTGAACAGTTGCAAAGGTGGAAGGAAGGGCTGGAGAGATGGCTCAGGGGTTAAGGCACTTGCCTCCAGTGCCTAAGGCCCCCGGTTCAATTCCCCAGGACCCACATAAGCCAGACCCACAAGGTGGTGTCCCTGGTGCGTGCTCTCTCTCTCTCTCTCTCTATCTCTCTGCTTGAAAATGAATAAATAAAAAATTTTTTTAAAAAAAGGTGGAAGGAAAAGAGGCATTGATCAGGAGGCCGGTGCTACGTGCCGTCAGTAGACTGGAGGAGTCTAGACTGATCTGTCAGAATGACCGCATGAAAAAGAAGGTTTTTCTGCAAAGAGCTTTGGCCACTATAACTCATGGCTACAGATATATTTATGTAGCTCTTTGCCTTTTCTGAGTGGTGCTGATCAGGGCTTCTTTTCCCTGTGATGCTCTTTGCAGCTTGGCATAGGAGAACAGAGCTAGGGTACTCAGCCCCACTAAAACTACCCTTACCTCTAAGCTAAGGGACCCTCCCAGCTTTAGGAGATGTTCATACTTTCTGAGGCAGTGATAAATATTTATGATTTATTTTTCCTATCCTCTCTTTCCCTGGGGAAGTTAGCTAGACCGTAGCAAACAGTGTTATCAATGGTACCCAGTCTGGAATTTGGGAGGAGAGCCCAGCTGAAAGACACTGGCTGGTGCTTAACTGTAAATTCATGTTATCCTCCCTTGCACATTCTTTGTACGCCCAGGGAGGAAGTGACCTCAGACAACCTCACTCTTGGCTCCTGGGACACACCCAGGTTGGGGCCCCAGGACAAGGGAAGTAGTTTTGTTCTTCCATACTGGCAAGTATTTAGTTTTCCTAAGTCTCTCTGGCCTTAGGCCCTGTGCATTTGGACTGCATTTGCCTTTGCTTTTAATTCAGAACAGTGTCCTAACTAGACCATGTATCTAGCATTGGGCCCTGGAAGGAGGCAGGGTGGGGATCCAGAAAGAAACAAGAACTTATCACCCACCTTGGGCTCTACACAGGAAATCAGTGACTTCTTAGCTGTGCAAATGCCTCCATTTTCACCTATGATTCATTTTCTCTGCCTGACTGCCTGCTTTTCTAACTGATGAAGGGATCCACTGAAAGCCCATTTTGGACTGGTTATAATAAAGACTTGTCATGCTTGCTCTTGCATGACTCTCTCTTAGTTACTTCATTCATTCATTCTTAGCAAAGTGAGTATCAATGAACTAGCCTCCAGATAAGACCTGAACAACTAGGGATAATAGCTTCTGTCTGTCTGTGTGTTCTTCTTTTATCCTGTCTCCCTACCTTTATTACTCCAAATAACAACTATTTTGAGTTTTTTAATTAATTTGTGTGTTTATGTGTGTGTGAGAGCTGTATGCATGCACCTGAGTATGGGGAGGCTAGAGGTTGACTTCCGGTGGCTTTCTATCACTTTCCACCTTATTCACTGAGGCAGAGTCTCTCACTTGAACTCAGAGCTCACTGATTTGGCTACTCTAGCTGGCCAGCTGCCCTTGTTCATCCCCTTTCTCCACCTCCCAAATCCTAGAATTACAGGTAGGCTGCCATGCTGGCAGTTTATGTGGGCATTAGGGATCCAAACTTTGGTTCACACACTTGCATGGCAAGTGCTTTATTCACTGAGACATTTCCCAGCCCTCATTTTCCTAAATTTTATGTTCATTGTCCCTTTTTTTCTATAAATAGTTTGATCCTCTCTATATAACTGTCTAAACAATGCTTCTTTTCCAACTTTTTTAAAAAAATATTTTTATTTACTTGTCTGAGAGGGGTTGGAAGGGAGAGAGAGAATGGTACAACAGAGCCTCTTGCTGCTTCACACAACTGGTTTTACATGGGTACTGGGAAATTGAGCCTAGGCAGGCAGGCTTTGCAAGCAAGCACCTTTACACCCTGAGCCATCTCCCCAGCCTTGTTACATTTATCTTTCACTTAATGAAACAAACATAGAAGAGTGGCATACTCTGTAATCATCTGTGGCTATTTTTCCATTGAGCATGTCACAAAGACCATTCATGTCCTGGTGGCTGTGTGGCACTCCATTGCCCAAATGTGAAATAGTGTAACTGTTTTCCAATTGGTTGGCATTGAGGCTGTTTCCAGACTTGCTTCCTTCTAGAACTGTGGTTGTGCTGGATGCTTGGGAGGAGCAGAAGGGCCTGGTTACCAGCGATGCAGAGATTCACTTAAGTGGGTCCTGCCAGGTTGGTTGTTAAAGTAGGGTGTTCACGTATACCATTAACTTACATCTCTCCCACTGTCAGACAGACTCCCCAGTGCTTCATTTCCCTCCACCCTTTCCACTCACCCTGCTGTGCATGGGCAGAACAGAGAAGCAATGCCATGTAGTAGGTGAGAGCTTGCACTTTCTGAGCTTGTGAGGTGGCTCAGGGCAGGTAGCCAGTCAGGGCAAGGTCAAGTTCCACAGTTGGTAAGCAGAAGTAGATACTGGACTAGACTGAGTCTCCCACAGATTAAATCATCATACAAGGCAAATGAGTGTTCAGAATGTATTTGAAGGGACTGGGTAAAGCACAGTGGTTAAAGGTGCTTGTTTGGAAAGCCTGCTGGTTTGAGTCCAGTTCTCTAGCATCCACATAAAGCTGAATGCAAAGGGGCATATCTATCTGGAGTTAGTTTGCAGTGGTTAAGAGACCCTGGTGTACAGACACACACATAAATAAGTTTTTTTAATGCGCTTGAAGACAGCATCTGACATGGCCAAGAGAAGCAGAAGAGGTCTTGGCTACAGGACCAGCTCCTGCCTCTCACCAAGGCCTCAGTGAGGATGAGAAGGAAACCATGACTCCGGGTGTACTAGTGACCTGAGGTGGGAAACAGAGATATGGGTGGACAGTGGAGGAAAGAAACAGATGGGACAAAAGAAAACCACATTAGTTGACAGACCTAAACCCAACACATTAAAGAGTATATTAATTATGAAACAAAATATCTAGCCAAAAGAAACAAATGTCAGATTGGATGTAAAATGACAAAGACATGAATAGATTGGATGCAGAAGGAGGAAAGAGACATGTTACAGTAAGTACAGGAGCAGATGAAGCAGCTTCAAGCGGAAGAACTTACCAGAGAGAAGCAGGGGCATTTCACAACAATAGAGCACTCAGTTCACTGAAAGTACTGGATATTCACCTACTATAAACAGATGGGGGTCTGTGGACAGGGACTCAAATCCATGACACAAAGCTGACAGAATAAATGGACCAAAATGATATTTAGAAGTAAGTTTAACAAAAATGTGTAAGCCCTCTAGCTGAAACCACAGAACACTGCTGAGGAGTGGAAGTAGCCACGGATAAGAGCAGGGAGAACCACTGAAATGCCCCTTGACCTGCTGCCTCTGGTCCTGCCCAGGTGGTCCTGGCAGCCCCATTCATAGCAGGGCCTCTGATCAAACCCAGGGTCTTGTACAGGCTGCACTCTGTCCTCTGAAATAGCCTTTTAAAGATGGAAATTGACGAGCAGATTCTAAAACTTGTATGGAAATACAAAGGACCTACCTCTAAAAGCCAGAACAATTTTAAGAAACAAAAGTGAACATAATCAGAGGACTCATACTACCTGGTTTTTAGACTTAAGGTAACTAAGACAGTGAGGTATTGGCCTAAAGACACATGGATCAGAACAGAGGCCAGACAAGGACTCATGCATACAAGGTCAGCTGATGTGCCTTTTTTTTTAATTTTGAGAGATTTTATTATTATGGCTATAACTCCAGATAAGAAAGAAAGCGCTCATGCCTAAAAGGAAAGCATAAGTGGGGTTCCTGGAAATGGAGAATCCTATCTAGAGGCCCAGACTGGGGTCTTTTGTAGATTCTGAATGGGGGCTGGGCTAACCAGCTGAGAGGCCAGGTTTCTACATAGGAGATCAAGTTTAATCCTTCCAGGAATCTTAATCTTCCAGGAAAGGGTATCTAGGGAGGGAACTCTTTTAGGCAGTGAGAGATAAAGAATGCCAGATATTCCTCTGACCTCTAGCCGAATGGAGACTGCAGAGGCAGGCTCAAGGACATTCCTTGATTTTACTTTTAGGGCCCTGTTATCCCTAAACTGCCTAAATACCCCCTCGAAAGAAGTAACCTTAACTGCTGTTAGGAAATTTGGGTGACAGTGATCTGGCTTCTCAAACTAAATGGGGTCATTGTGTGTGGTAGTTGGGGTACCTTTCCAGTAGGTCTATTTAAGGGAAATACCCAAAACTGCATTGGTATAATATAGGAAGACAGTGCTGAACAAAGATGTTGGGAAGAAAGAATAAAAGCAAGGAGTCAGTGAGAAGTGGGCACTGAGCAAATTGGAGCTCTTTACAGTTCCTATTCTTGTATGGATGGAGAGCAAGCGAAGTGGTCAGGGTAGATGGAGTTAGAGTGTTGTAGGACCATCTGAGTGTGGAGTTACTATAAATAAGAGGAGATAAAGTTAAAACAGAAGCTGAGTATACAGTGTCTAAAAATTACTATTACCAGAAATAATAGAAACCTTCTTTACCATGAAGACCCAGAAATCCATTTTCAAACTATTTGCCAAGTGTCACATTAGTGTTTGACATGATCTGACCCTGTTCTTGTAGATCTTGTAAAGCAGATGAAACACCATCAAGAATGCACCCAGCATTTAACCTTGATAATGACGTGGGTGGGTGGGTGGCGTATTGAGAGGCCTGAGCATATCTAAGTCTCATACAACTGTCCAACTGTCTCTTATTTAGCCTTTGGAATTAAGAAGGGAAATTCCCTGAGCTGTGTTTTTTCGAGATAGGGTCTCGCTCTAGTCCAGGCTGACCTGGAATTCACTATGTAGTCTCAGGGTGGCCTTGAACTCATGGCGATCCTCCTACCTCAGCCTCCCAAGTGCTGGGATAAAGGTCAATTTTAACTGGCTAGGAGAGACTAGGAGGAGCTCTATGATTCAGCATTTGAGTTATCTGCTAAAATGAGCCAGCATCTTGCTGACTATGTGGCTTCTCTCAGAAGCATTGAGGATATCTCTGCTGTGAAGGTCAGCTGATTTTTCACAGAAATGCCAGGGCAATAAAATTGGGGAAAGGAAATTTTTCTTTGTTAAAAGTATTTATATTTATTCATTTATGAAGAGAGAGAGTGAATAAGCATGAGCATACCAGGAATTCTTGCTTCTGCAAAAGAACTCCAGACATATGCACCATTTTGTGCATCTGGCTTTATGTGGGTACTGGGGAATTGAACCCAGGCCAGCAGGCTTTGCAAGTAAGTGCCTTTAATCACTGAGCCATCCTCCCAGGCCATGTTCTTAGTCAATGGTAAGTGACAACTGGATGGGGGAGGGAATGTAGCTAAGCTTCTGCCTCAGGCAGCTTCTGCCTCAGGCACCAAGGAAGCGGTCTGATTGATTGTAGACTTCAACAAACCTTTGCCTAAAGCCTGTAAAGAGATCTCTTGGGAGAAAATGTAATCGGATGTCTTTTTGTATGTGTGTGAGTGTGTGTGTGTATGTGTTCATGTTGGGGGGGGGGTGCATGCCACATTGCAAGTGTGAAAGTCAGAGGATAACTTTAGGGTGTTGGTCCTTCCCTTCCACCTCCAGTAAAGTGCCCTGTTTCTACCTCCCATCTTGCTGAAGGTGGGTTAGGAATATAGAAGCCCACAACAGCTTCTGACTTTATGTGGGTCTGAGGATCTGAACTTAGGTGCTCACACTTATGCAGCAGGCGCTTTATCCATGAGCTTTCTCCTCAGCCTGGTTGTCTTTTTTGTTGTTTTTGTTTGTTGGCATAATTGAAGACTTCTTAGAAGCAATGCAAAAAAAGATCATATAAGAAAAATGGATAAATTTGATCTCAGTAAAATTTAAATATCTGTTGATATTGTTTAAGACAATGAACAAACGAGCCACCGGTGGAGAGGAAATATTTGTAGTACATAGCAGAGTATGGTCCAGAAGACACGAAGAGCTCTTACAGCTCCCTAAGAAACAATAACCTCGTCTTTAAAATGGATAGGAGACTTAAGCACATACTTCTGAAAGATGTTGACATTGGCCCTGAGCACATACAGGGCTTAGCAGCACCAGTTATCAGGAGGATGTATGGTGAAGCAGGTAGGATCGCATGAGGCAGTGTGCATACACTGCAGAATGGCTGAGATTATAAGCTTGACAACATCCCATTTGGGCAGTAATGCAGAGTGAGTGATTTTCACCCGTTGCTGGTTGAAGTGTGGATGAATAAACCAGTGAAGAAACTGTTTCCACCTTAAAAAGCTGAACAACACTGGGTCTAACCCAGCACTTCCTCTTCTATGGACTGATCCTAGAGAAATGAAGAACCTGTCTGCAAGAGATATGTCTACTGTAGTTTTATTCCCAATAACCTCAAACTGGAAACAACCCAAGTAGTGGATAAACAGACTTATACATTCATGCAGTGACTTCTGAGCAGTAAAATGAACACCTCATACACAATAACATGGTGAGTCTAAAAGATAACGGTTGAAGCCAGCACAAGAGAACACACCCTCAGTGACTCTCTTCACATGAATTCAAGAATAAGTAAAGGAATCTCTCATTGAAATCAAAATAGTGCTTGCCAGAGTAGGGTGGAGGTAGTGATGACTATAATGGTCACTGGGCATGTTGTGGGAGATAGAAACGTTTTGTGTCTCAATTGGATGCTGTGCGCATAAATTCACACACTCATCTAAATTTAACCTGTTTAGATTTTACCTGGTTTTTAAAATCATCAAGAACCTCCCTGCATTCTCAGAACACACAGCTGTAGTGTTCGTCTTTTAGAGTGTATAAACACTGCTTGTGGTATGCTTTTGTTAAAAAACAAAATAAGATGGCTAAACCATGCTGGAGATACTCGGTTTCTGCCTGAAGTGGAAGATTTATGTGCATAGCTGGGTTCCTGTGAGGTAAAAACTCACATGAAGACATATAATTTGTTTCTTATTAGGATCCAGGAGATAACTTTCAGAGTTTTTTTCTGGATAGTTGTGAGATTATTGAAAGCACATTTATAATATGTTAAAGAAAGTATCCAGGCCTCATTGGGCCTTTGTATTTTTCTCATACCATTCAGGCCTGGCATTCACACCAGTTACACTTTTTAATTTTTTTTAAGTTTTATTGACAAATTCCATATATAGAGAAAATATTCCATGATCATAATCCCCTTCCACCAACCTTTTCTCTCCTGAATCCCTCCTTCTTTCTGCCCTTTCCTATTTTGATGTCATCATTCTTTTTCTTCTATTATGTGGGTCTTATGTAGGTAGTAGCATCACCTCTGTTTGGTCATGAATACTTTGCCACTTTGTATCTGGAAGACAGCATTGTAAGCACTCCCTCTCCCTTTTTTTTTTTTTTTGACTCTTACATTCTTTCACCCCTTTTTCTGCGATGGTCCCTGAGTCTTGGAAGGTATGATAGAGATCTCACTTGTGCTGAATACTGCACTGCCACTTCTTCTTGGCATTTAGAAGGCAGTTTGGTGGACATAATATTTCCATTTAGTCAGACAACAGCAGCAGTTCCCTCTTAGGGCTTATGACCTCCCCAGCCTCAGGCTTTTGATTAGATTTTCAGCACCAGGCTAGAATTTCCTTCTTGGAGCGGGTCTCAGGTCCAGTGGTTTTCATTATAACAGACATGTCGCCATTGCACCAGTTGCCACAGTTAGCCTGGCTGGCCAATAGTGAACTTGTAGGGTCCACCCCTGGTTAAAACCATTGGTGACGTCTCTCCCCCAGCAGGCTATAATAGGTCTTTCCAGCATCATGACAGCTGGTCATTAAGCTCCTGCTTGATTTCTCAGTGACCCGTAACTCAAGCATGTGGAGTCCTCAGCAACAGGATCTTATCTCCTAGTTCTGGTGGACAACCCAGAGCCTTGGCACTGTAATGTTTTGGGCACTTCCAGGACTCCCTGATAAACACTCACTGGAAGGTATCCCATCCCTGGCACTGAAATTTTCTAGTAACAATCTCTGGCTTCTGGGAACATTATCCCTCTCCACAAGATACTCTTCCTCAAACTCTCTTTTGACATATATATTATTGGCTAATGAAGAAGTGGGTTGCATATGTATGTTATTTATGACATCATTAATTTTGATTAACCCTCCTCCTACCCACTTCTCTCCTTTATTCCCTCCCATGAGCCACTTTCATTTTTGATTCTCTTACAGCCGAAGTTTACACTCAAGACCTACTTTCCTTATGCCTCACCATCTCTCATCACAGTGCTATCGCAACACCCTGAAGGTAAGTTAAGGTGGCCTTTTCCCATGTCATAGTGATTTCTGGGGAGGAGTACTGGGAACCCATGGCCCTTGCTTCCTGGGACCTTTCTGCAATATAGGAAAATGGTGTAGTTGTGCCGGAGAACCTGAAAGTTCTGTTTGAATTCCCAGGTATGAGCAAGATTTAAAAAAAAAAAATCCCCAGCTTTCTGGACAGTGAGAGTCTGCTTCTCGTAGCAGCTTTGCTGGGGCCACCATGTTCAAATGCCAGAACCCAGACTGAGCCAGAGCAAAACAGTGCCCTTGTTTGCTTCTTATTCTTTCTGTAACAGCCTTGTTACAGAAGAAAAGAGAAAATGAAGGATGAATCCATGAAATTTTAGGGAGATTTCTTCCAATGAAGCCAAGGAAAGGATTTTGGAAGAATTCAATGAGACACTTGATCAGTCTCTTCATCTGTCGGCTGCCTTCTCTAGACCATGTCCTTAATCTGACTGGTATTGATCTCTGACCATGCCTGAGAGCCGGTATTTAGAAGCATCTCAGAAATGCCATATAAAGGTACCTTTTCCTCTGACTCCTGGAGTCACAGGAAAGGCAGGCTTGTGATAAAAAAAGAGGAGGAAGGGTGAGGGCTCGTCGAATTTCCTGTTAATCCATCGCGGCCTTTCTTTCCTCCATACTTGACTAAAATCTGAGGAAAGTAGATGATTCAAAGTATCAAAGCCTTCCATGAAATCCAAGTGCTTCTTCCTTTTTCTATATGATAGATGTTCTCATCCAGAGTGACTCATCTGGCATGGTACTTTCATATGCTAGAACTGGGGGTGTTGGCGGCCTCCATGGGGTGTGAAACTGATCTTGTGGGAACCCAATGGAAAAACTAGACTAGCAGGCTAGAGTCAGGAAGGACTCTCTGGGCTCACTGTGCTCCTGAACTCCTCCAAACAGAATGGAGCTGATGCTTAGAAGGTGAGACATAAACCAGTGGTCTGCAGGGACAGTCAACCTGAGACCTTTTCACTTGGCCTCTCCTGGATGTCTCCCCCAAAGCAAGTGAGTGACTTGAAGCAGAAGTGGAGAAGCATCTGCTGGTTCTAGAACCCTTGTCTGCAGGGTGCATTGGCAAACAGGCAGGTGTAATTTTCAGTGGAAACACTGTGATAGTGTCAGCCTCTGTTCACCTGAGCTTGACTTCATGTCTAGGGGCAGGAAAGATGATTCCTTTCAAGCCACGATGCCTCCGAGCCACGAAATAGTATCTAAGAAGCTAACACTAAGAAAATGGCATATACCTTCAAAATTTAACGGTCAGGACTCAAAAGGAGGGAGGGAGCCACTTATGGCCTTGAGTCTGTGACTTGGGTCCCCCATCTCTGACATTATTGCCCTTGCATCCTTAATTACACAGCCTATTGCTATATAAAATCCTGTTTCCAAGGTTTGTAAGAACTGCATATGTGTGCCACTGTGCTTAAAACCCCAGGGTAGTTGTGAAACTAGATACACTTAAAAGGATTTGTTTGCATGCTACCCATATATTGTTTTCCTGGCCTTGTCTTTACTATAGACCTGAAACCATATTCTAAGCTTCTCACAACCAGATACAAGCCATTATGAATCCTTGCTGATGGCTGTAGCATTATCTCCAGGCATTTTAAAATCACAGATTAGTGATGGAAAACAGAAAGGGTGGTGTGTAAAAAGAAAAAAGCAAACAGTGTGTCTGTAGCTTGGCATTTGTAGTCCTTAGGACTGTGCTATAGAGTCTTCATTGACCTCCATGTACCTGAGTTTAAGATGCCTTGCAGCTGGGTGTGGTGGGTACAACTCTTAGGAGCCTGAAGGAAGAAGATAGCAAGTTTGAAACTAGCACGGACTACATAGTAAATCTAAGTCCAGCCTGGGCTACCCATTGATTTCAAGGACAATCTGGGTCATATAACAAAACTGTTCATCAAAACAAACAAAAATAAACAATAGACACTTAGTTTAGCTCAGAGACAGAGCCTGAAAAAGCATTAAGTGGGTTCTGTGAGCTGGCATAAAAAAATGGCATTTTTTTCAAAACTCTTACAGTCTAAGCTTTAGATGATCCTAACAGATTTCTCTCTGACTTCCCTCCACCCACAGCGATCCCACAGGGACAGCAGCTGCAGCCTCTGCTGTACATTTCCAAACTGCTCAGAGAAGCTGTGGAAGACCAGACACATAGGTGAGCAAACCCTGACTGCTACCCCTCACGGGGGTCTCTCTGAGCCTCCCCTTGAGCAGGCTGGTAGCTGAAGGCAGGTCCATGAGTCCCTGCTAGATGAGAAGTGGAGGAAGTGTGGAGCAGCTCAGGGTGAGCGAGCATGAATTGCAGATGTATGCCTGGAACTAGTGCTAAGTAAGGTCTGGGTGTCCAGTTGGAAGTCTGCAAGCAGGAGCAAATAAGAGAGGTCTGGAAGAGAGCAGTGCCCCCGTGGCCATCCAGCATAGAAAAGGTGCCTCTGCATTGGGTCAGCTCCTGTCCAGCTTCCTTGGAAGGAAATAGTAACTGTTCTGTCCCCTTTTTCATTTTTTTCTCATAAGAATTGGGCATAGTTTTCTTTTCTTTCTGTCTTTCTTTCTTTCTTTTTTTTAAGAACTATCACTCCAAAGTTGGGAAGCCCACTCCCACATAAACTTCCCTCTGCAGCATAGTGTAGTGCCCTTTTTCTATGCTATTCTGAAAGCATTCCCACGTAGGCATGCTGTGTTCTTTGTATTAGAACACTCGGGCTTCCTCCTAAATTCATCGTCTGTTAGCCCAAGACTACCTTGTTTGTTCTTCTTGCCACCCTTCCCTCCTGAGGATTTTCTGTTCTGTCCTCTGAGCTAGTGCAGAGTACCACGGATGCTCCTGTGTCCACACACAGTGGCGACCTCCATGCCTGTCAGACTATCTTCCTACCCAGATCCTTACAGTGGGACAGACAGAAAGAACTAGAAGCCAGACGAGGTCATATGTCACACCTACTCATCTTTATCGGATTCCTATGGAAAAGCCAGACCTAGACCCAAACCTCAGGAGGCTTGGGGGTCCACTTGCAGGGAAGAGGCTGAGAGCAGGTGTGGAAACTTTTTCTGGTACAGAGAAGAAGGAAGATCCAGGCCAGTCTGTGCTGTGAGCAGGGCATTGGCTTCACAGCACACTTGTCCATGAGGTCTGAGGAGTGACTTCAGGGTAGAGTGCCTGCCCCTCCCTGAGCTGGTCTGAGCTCCAGTGCTGAGCTACCATGAACCACCCTCTTACTGCCAGGGTCAGGGGAGTGAGGTTAAGGTAGCCACCTTTCCTCCATTGTTGCAGAAAATTTGAACCACATGTTCTCAGGAAGGCGAGGAGAATGCTTAGAGGTTAATAACTTCCAAAAACTAGGTAGAGGAAAGGACAAGCCGGTCCAGTGTAGATGGCTGCAGATGGGTCAGGGTTCCTGTTCCAATCAGTCCCATTTCTAGAAGCAAGGCTCCCACCAGCGAGCCTTAGGGCATTCTGCCTGATGGTTATGAGTCCTTTCCTCATGCAGATCCTCCCTGAAATGCTTATCACAGCTCCTCATTCCTAGTGGGATGGAGGGATGGACAGCTTGGGAAAAGCCACGTGATGGGACAATGCTTCCATATAAATAGGAGTTTATAACTGAAGCACTTACCAGAGCTAGACATCTTTTCACAGAGGTAGCAGTAGGCTGGGTTTCTTCCTATAATCCAAGAGTACCAACAGCCTTCTCTGATCTGCCAAACCACCCTGTTCTTGCCCTGGCACTACCTGAGGGGGCTTGCCTTGCTCCTGAGGTGTAGCCTGGCTGTGCAGGTCTGGCAGGAGGAGAGCATCAAGTTGTCACAGGCCAGCATCTCCCTTTCTCAAAGCCTGTATTTACATAAGGTACCTGAATATATTTAAATATCTGCACATTTCAGAACACATGGAGTTTGAGAGGCATCCTTTGGATGTCCCGTGATGGGTTCAGAGTGGTGCTCAGACAGGTTTTCTGAATCTCATTTGTTTCTCTGAAGGCCATACTTCATTGGATAAGTACAACTTAAACTGAACTGTTAGCAAACATGAAAGCTGGTTTTAAAAACAAAATAAAGTTGCCACTTGCCATGTGTCTGTCTATTCCAGGTCCTGGGAAGGTCCCTTTGAGAGCTGGTTTCTATTGGCTCACTTTGGAGGATGGGCTGATATGGCAGTGGAGCAGTTGTTGAGGTCGGAAGGTGAACCCCCCACAGCCCTGCTATGGCTCCTGGCATTCTACTACAGCCCCCAGGATGGGAGTGAGAGGAGAATACAGACCATGGTGGGTGGCAGGCCATTCATGTGCTCAAGGTTGGGAGGTACAGGAGGAGGAGGATGGGCTGTGTAATGTGGTCGACTTTCACTTAACAACAAGTGTCCCAGGCACTTAAGTATTGGGCATTTCTGACAAATGTTGTGGTCACATGTACCACTTGGATGACAAAGGCATGTGGGCTGAGTTTGCAGTCAGAGATGTTCTGTCACCAGAGGCCTGGAGAAAAGACACTGCCCTGCCCTGTGAGGGTTGTTCTGGTCTTGGGCATTCTGTCCTCAGGGCTACTTGATCTGTTCTTGCTCAGTGGCCTTGCCTGCCCTCATTTACCCATGAATGTCACCCCAGGATTTCATCATAGAAGGTAACAGCTGTTCTGAAGAGCCTTGTCCTCAGGCAGAGGCTGGCTCTCCCCCCTCTTCTTCGCTACCTCCCTCTCTTCAGCAGCCCGGCCAGTCAGCTTCTGTGTGACTTTCTTGGATCATGTAGCAGATCATCCTATTACTGGCTTTGTTTACATCTCTGACTGGAGTAATCACATGATGTTAAACACTTTGTTTCTGAAACAGAACTTGGTCATCTCCTAAATAACAGAGTGGAGAAGTGCAAGACTGGGTAACTGTGACAAAGGTGCTTGTTATTTTATGGGGAATATAATAATTACAGGAAGCCATGCTTTCATTAAAGGTATTAGCACTTCCCTTGAAAGTATTTATTTGCTGGTTTTTAAAAACTTCAACTGCCAATGCTTTTTGCTGATTTTAGTAACTAAGGGGAAGCAGGTTTCCTTATACATGGAACAGTACTCCTATTTGTTTCTTGTTTTATTTGAGAAAAAATATGAGACTAGTACAGTCTTTATTTTATTTGTTTAAAGGCTTCATGGCAGGGAAGAAGAGTTTGGGATTTTTAAAAAGTTGAAGCTCAAGGATAATTTATTTTGGATCAAAATGAAACATTTTAAAGAAATTATCAAAGTCCATATGTGTATTTGAGGATTGCTACCTGATGCAGTAGAAAGCCTTCTATTTCTGCCCTTAAAAATATCACATGGTTTTCATCATCTTATTCTTAACAGTAATGATCAAGATGTATGAAGTGATAATGAGTTATAAAGCATTTTATATGCATTTCATATTCAATTCTATATAAACTAAGTTGGTATGTATTATATTCTATATGGGGGCTGTAGTTATGACTCAATGGTTAAAAACACTTGCTTGCAAAACTTGACAGCCCAGGTTCAATTCCCAGTACCTACATAAAGCCAGATGCACAAAGTGGCACATGTGTCTGAAGTTTATTGCAGGGTGCCCTGGTAAGCCCATTTTCTCTTCTCTTCTCTCTCTCTCTCATAAATATTTTTTTAATTTTCCATATTTAACATAGACACTAATGAATAGGTTGACTTTTGAAATATAAAAAGGTAATGTCCAACAAGATTTAATTTCTAGAAACTGTTTCATTGGCAAGTTTGGGACTAGATTAACTTGGATTTGAGGGCTGGAAAGATCTACCCCCAAAAACACCTTAGGGCTAAATTCCAGCAAGCAGCATAGGCAGCCAGGTGGGAGGAAGGGGCTCTTTTCTCCAAAAGCTTCCTTGCACAAAGCCCCCCTCCAAGAGGGAGGGTCACCCTCTCTGGGGGAAGGTTTCACTCGAGGAAGGACTTCCTCCTTCAGTCACTCCTTCCTGGAAACAACCTGTCAGACCCACCCAAGACGAATGTCTGTGGATTCCTAACCAGTATTGAGTTGACAACAGAACTGAACCTTTCTAAGTCCACCCCTTGTCATCTCTTTATATTGCACTTAATTTCTAAATGAAAGCAGGAATAAGGTTATAATTCCACCTAACGTGATAGAACTATCCCACATACAACCAAAAATGTACAATCTTCCCCCAACACAAGGCAAGATCCCTTGTGCAATGCTTACTCTTTAATATCCAGTAAGTTAAATATAAATTCAATACAGTTAATTAGTAATATATGCTCCATCAATATTAATTACATAATAGAGAAATAAAGAAAAGAAAAACAAAGGCATCTTAATACTTGTGTACATATGCACACACATACTATTAACAAAGTAGGATAGAAACACTCATGACAATTATAACCCTCATCTTTGTAACTGGTCATGTGGCCTTAGCTGGTATTTGTAACTACCTTCTTCTACTGCCCATTCTGTATTGCCTCCACCTTCAGCAAGCACCTCAGCAGGTCCTGGTTCTTTACCTGGAGGGGTGACCCACGCCTTCATTCCTGACAGATCTGGGCCATTGCAGTTCCCCATTGACTGTGATGACAGGCATGGTAACACCCACAGGCACTCTAGTGGATCTCTTCCTTACCTCCATTATGGAAAAGCAGCCCAATTTTACCCTGGTAGTCTGGATCAATCACTGCTAACACTAACTCTTTTCTTGGCCTGTTAACTCAAGGGCATCAGGAGCCCATAGTGGTCTGGGGGACATCTTAGCTTCCAGCTCAGTGGAACAATTTTTTTTTTTTTTGTGCCTCCAGGCAAAAGTACTCTCTCCTCTCTGGAACCAAGACCTCTAGGCCAGCAGAGTCCTATTTTCCCTCTGCTGCTCGCTTCCTGGTCCTTGGTGGTGGGCTTGGGTCTGCTGGTGGCAGGCACTGGGAAGGGAGAGTGCAGATCCTGCTAATGGGGCTGGATGGCAATCACAGTAGTTGTGGGCCATACTTAGGTCACACTTTTGTGGGGATGGTCTGGACTCAATGATGGCAGACAAAACCCTGCTTGTGGGTCTGCCCCAACACGTCCAGTGTGGGGATCTAGCAGTTCCCTGGTCACATGGCCCAAATGCACCTATAGGGCCTGGTGTTGCTTTTTCTTAAAACATATGCAGAAATTGATGGCTCAGCAGGTAAGATACACACCACATCATCCATACTGCAAATATGCACACCAAAAAAAGAAAAACAACTGTGTATTGTTCTGTAGTCCTGTGCGACCTGGTGGAGTTTGACAATACCAGTGCCTCTGCCTCATGTAAAAGGGGCTGGGAAATGGCTCAGCAGTTTAAGGTGCTAACTTGCAAAGCCCTACCAGACGGGTTTCATTCTCCAGAAGCCATGTAAATAGCCAGATGTACAGGATGAATCTGCTCATTTGCTGTGACACAGTTCAGTCTGTTCTCAGGTCCTCACAGACCAGCAAGGTATTAAAGCTCAAACCCAGGCTCACAAGATGGATGCATTATTACTTAACCATGTCCATACGCTTCCTCCCCCCCATTCTGCTTACAAATAAATCAATTTAAAAAATAAAAGGCATATGTTATAATCAACAACCCTGAGTGTGTGGTGATGGGATGGTTGTCTCTGCCAGCTGTCCTTGAGGTACTGGATGAAGGCCTGCTCCTCCCCAGAAAAAGCACCTTCCTTCTCTGCTCCTCCCCTGTGAGAGCACCTTCTCTGCCAACAAGTGTCCATCTCCTTTGGATAACTGGATGGGATCGAGAATAAAACTTTAAAGGTTGTGCTTTATGTACCTTACTTGGATGTGGCTTCAAACCCTTTAAACACCTCCACTCTACTTCTACCATCATCCTAAAGAGAGATCCACACATAGGTGAGGTACATGAGCATCCACCACCCTTCAGAGCATTGTTTATAATGGGAGAGCCTGTAAATGGCATAGATTTATGGGAGGGGGAGGGGGAGCATATTCTGACCGTGGAATAGCGTTCTACAAGAAAAAATCATGTTACTAGAGAATATTCTATAGATACTATAAATTGTTCACAGTATACTGTGAAAAGAAAAATATAAGATACAAAAATAATAGTATGTTCCCACTGCATCAAAAACACAAGGAGAGCCCAGTGTGGTGACGCCGGCCTTTATTCCCAGCACTTGGGAGGCAGAGGAAGGAGGATCTCAGTTCCTGGCCAGCCCGGGTGTGCAGAGTGAGCTCCAGGTCAGCCTGGGCTGCAGTAAGGCCTGCATGGAAACAAACAAATAAAAACACAAGCAGGATGTAAAGTTAGTTACTGACTGCAGCTCTTGGGTAGCAAAGCTTAGATTATTATTCTGTTTATTTTTTCTCTTCATATTTTCCATAGCGAGCATATATAAATTTTTATAGTATAGGATAAAAAGAAGACATCTCTTTTTTTAGTAAAACATTACAAAGCATTTAAAATATCAACATGTTAAATCGAAGCTTCTGGACACAAGGCACCTGAAGGAAAAGTCAGTCCAGAACAAAAACATCACATCTTTAAGGGATATGAGACACCGTTAGAAAATCAGAAGCCAGTAGAGAAGAAAGTAGATGGAGAGGCTTTATTTCTACGTCCCATGAGGAGAGATGAGTTTGTATGGCAGACGGTCGGGGGCTCCATAGATGCAGTCAGTTGAGGGCAGGCAGCTGAGAGGAGAAGAGCGAGGGTGACTGTCCTGGGAACACTGAACATTCCGTGGAAGAGCCCTGGGTTGCCTGTTCTCACGGTCTCCCTGTGGTCAGGAACGCTCACACAACACTCCTAGTGTGCTGCAGTCTATGACAGACAGCATTGAGCGAGACCTTAACTTCCAGGGAAAAAAGCGGCTCTCACAGATCCATAAAAATCAGTCATGGGAATTCTCAGAATAGGCCTAAGTATTCTTTCAGCAATGACGGATCCTAGCTGTTAAGAGTTCCATGTGGCATTTGGATCTCTGGCTTTCAACTTTTGCTTTGTTCTTTAAGTAACAACTTGATGTGCCATTCTTGTAGCAAGCAGAAGTCTCAGCATGAAATAAATATTTTTTATGCAAAAACAACCCACAGACTCACAACAATTACTATTATTATGTGGATTCCAGAGACTTGTGACCTCTGCTTGAGCTGTAAGCATGTATGAACAGACTATCCCAATGTCTGAAACAAAACAAGCGTGCTGTGTGTGTGCACGTACACACACACACACACACACACACACACACACACACACACACACCAGTGTTTCCCCTTAGCCCAGGCAGAGGCAAGCCTGCATTGTTATCAACATGACCCAGCAGGGCCTGCGGCTCTGACTGACTATGGCTGATAGTGAGGGGTCTTCAAAGGAGCCCTTTGTTCTTTTCCCACAATATGAAAAATCTGACTCCATTCTGCTAAGAACTTCTCTTCATTTGCTTTCATACAAAAAAAAAAAAAAAAAAAAAAAAAAAGGTCAGTGTCTGGCATGGTGCCCTGGCTCCTGGCTGCTTGGTGAGCAGGACAAGAGAAAGTCAAGAAATTTCCATTACGCCCATCAGGGTTTATGTGAAACAGTGTGTCAACTTTCTGCCCTCTCCTTGGGTACCAGGCTGCTCCTCTTTCTGAGTCTGGCTTCAGAACCCTGAGGAAGTCCTAGAGGCTTATGTGTCCTGAGTCCTGTCTGACCTCTCCTTCTCTGAACCTGCCCAGGTGGAGCTGAAGGGCGTGCTTGGCCGCCTTCTGCTGTTGCTCAGGAGGGACCACCTCTCAGCCTGGGAGCTGCAGGCTGTGGCCAGTGAGAGCCTAGGGACAGACCCCAGACCTCCTCCATATGACCAGCTGGTCAGGCGCCTCCTCCTCACCTTCATGTTTTGGGCCCCGGGAGGCCACATGATCGCAAAGGAAGCCATCACCCATGTAAGTTGTCCCATTTCCAAATCTCAGTTCACGTTTACACCTTAAGTAAAGGAGTGTAACTCACAGATTAACTTCCCTATGGGTCCTGGCCTGCGAGAGAATTTGCTCAGGGCACTGCCCCAATGGAAGAAGGCCACAGCTCTCACAGACCCCCAACTGGCCTGTGCTCAGCACCAAGAGGTGCACTGAGGGGAAAACAGGTCCTGAGAAAAGAGGTGTGATGGTAGGGGCACACGGCCTCAGGGCCCACAGGTACAGCTAGGACTCCTGTAGCCTATGAATGTGTTTCTGTTACAGTCACTATCTGCCTCTTCCTCAGGAAGAGAAATCTGTCTCCATTGAGGGTATGCTCATGAGCAGCCTGTTATTTACCACAACTGTCAAAAAAAATTCTTTTAAAATCTCACTTAATATGTGTTACTGTTCTTATTGCTGTGACAAAATACAGAGTAAAACATTTTAGAGAGAAAAAAATATTTATTTTGCTCACAGCTTCAGAAGGTTCAGCATGTGGTCACTTGGCTCCGTGATTCTGAGCCTGTGGAGAGAGCATCTGGCACACTGTGCACCATGTGGTACACAGGAAACAGAAATTGGAGAAAGGGGCCATGACAAGATAGCCCAAGGACTTGATACGGATTATGATACGGGGAAAATCTTGGCACAGATATATTTGGTTTTTACCACTGAATTTCTCCCCCCCCCCACCCCAAGTTCGTATCCTCCAAAAGAATTGTACACAGGGACAGAAATAAATTTTAATTATACACATTTATTCTAATTTATTATTATTAGATTATTTATTATTATTAAATTATTATTATTATTAAAATTATTAATTTAGGAAAAGGGGAATTGGATGGGGAAGTCCCCTAGTCACCAGTGGGAAGTTACAGAGTTCTCCAGCCACCAGTGTGGGGAAAACACGTGTTAGAGAGTTTAACAGAACTTATATTATTTAACTAAATAAGCAGAAACAGAAAAGATAACAGGGAGTTCCCATCATGAGAAGGAAAGGTTCATGAGGGAAAAAGTCTGGAGCCTGCCTCCCCTCACCCCAGCCATTAGCTGGGGTGGGGGAAGGCCTTACCTTCCTGGAAATTCAGAGATCCTTTTGCAGCCCAGCCATGTGGGGAAAGAGAGACCAGCTTCCTCTAGGGAAGTCAATTTAAGTTTTTCCCAGGTGAGTCAGAGAGACAGCTGATTGGTTCATATTTGACCAATCAGCCCCTAGGTTGTAGCTCTAGCTAGATACCTCCCACTCAAGGGGAGGTGTATTCCCTACAGACAGTCTGACCGTCACAGAAGAAATATTTCTTCCCTCTGAAGAAATAACCCTAACTGCTATAACAGCAGGGTCCTGGGGTGTGGAATTTGGAGAAAAAAAAGCCTCAGAAAGTACATACATGTTTAAGAAAATAAAAGCACCAGAAGTACATATATGTTTTAGAAACAAGAATTAACAATAACAATACCCATTTTTGAACCTATTAAGAGGCCAGGCAAGGCTCTGACTGGGGAGAGGTTAAGGAGGAACTTGGCAACCTTGTGTGGGGTCTCACTCCTAAACTCTCACATATTTCCCCCCTCTCTTGAGGACACCCTAACTGCTGTTGGGAAATGGGGACGAAGAAATCTCTCTCTCTGTATTTCCTGCTGAATAGGACACGAAGTTACGGCAGTTGGGGGTATATCCCTCAGAGAGGGGAGGTCCCTATCTAAGGCCCAAGAGAGAGAGACCCCTTAGCCATATATCACATTGCCAAGATTTTGTCCTGTCTCACATTGTGAGGCAGGAGGTGGGGTGTCTCCCCCAGAAGTGGGGAGTGTTCCATATAGGGTGTCCAGTGGAGAGTGGTTCAGTGTTGGATTAGATTGCTGTCCACCGTGGAAACTCGAAATCCATCCCCAGTGCTTATTGGTGGCACCTGAGAGTCCAAGACCAGCAGAACCTCTGGACTGATGTGGGGAGGGTTTTCACCAGGAAGTGGTCTTCTAGGGACAGTCAGGCTTTGCTCATCACTTTGCAAAGAAAATCTGAGTCTGGTGCTTCTCTTTGAAGGTACAGGCCAAGCTGCTGCCTTCCAGAGACAGGAGAGTCCCAGTTGGTCACTGAGCAGACGGGTCTGCTTGACAGTATGTTAATTTGCCTCTCTTCCCTACTTACAGATGGCCCTCACCAATGAGATAACCCAGGAGGTTATTGGCTTCCTTGACCAGACCTTGTTCAGATGGGATCATCTTTGCATCAAAGCCCCGAAGTCTAGACATCTGGCCACAGAGCTGCTTCAGGAGCTTCAAGAACAAGTCTAGCAAGCGGCACAGTCCACATGGCACATGCCTGGGACATTAGGCTTGCTGAGGCCACGAGTGTATGGAATAAGCCCTGTAGGCTATGAGAATTGGGATGAGCTGAGTGTTAGGTCAAAACTCAGTGGCACGTACTGCCTGCATCCTCTGTATTGCTCAGCCTGGGAAACCAATTAAGGAACCAATCAGGAAAGCCGGGCGTAGTGGTGCATGCCTTTAATCCCAGCACTTGGGAGGCAGAGGTAGGAGGATCGCTGTAAGTTCAAGGCCACCCTGAGACTACATAGTGAATTCCAGGTCATCCTGGACTAGAGCGAGACCCTACCTCAAAAAATAAAACAAAAAAATGGTTATAACAGGAAAGACAGGAGGTAGGAAGGTCCCATTTCCTTTCTGGTCCATATCAAGCTAAGATGCCCAACTTTGATTTGAATGATTCAAAGTCTGAACCAATGAGTGATTTGGCCCTTTCCCACAGATTATTCATATCCTAGTTCTTGGTATTTCCACAGTCTCACTTTCCTGAGTACCTCTTCGTTCTGGAGCTTCCCTCACCCAGTTAAGCCTGGTAATGGTGATGACAGTCAAGGAGTGGGGCCCAGGCAGCTCTGCTGAGGAGCTGCACTGTATGACTGGGGCCTGGTGCAGACTCTGCTGCGTGCTCACTGCATGCTGAGCCTGTCAGGCACTGCACACAGCAGGAGAGGGCCGTGCTGGTGTCTTGTTAAGCGAAAATGGGAAGAGGAGACTCTTGCAAAGGTATTGGTTGCCTCAAGGTTGTTATTCATCTAGGGTCAGTTGAGGATCTTTTCCTTTCAGACCCATTCTTCTGTCAGAACATGAATTCTTTTGTGTGTACTGTTTGTCAAATGAGTCAAGATCTCCTTTTTTGTCCATTTTGATGTATGTGTTAAGAGGTTTGGAATCTTGGCTCTTATTTGAGGTATGAGTAACTTGTGGGATTAGAGGTTGACCTTTAGGGAAACTACTTATTTCAGCATATGCTTGGAGCTACCTGAAGATCTGGGAAATTCCAAGAACTTTGGACCTGCCTGAGTCCTTTCACTTGTAAGGTTCTGTGATCACAGCTGCCGTCACCACTGAAGGGTAGAGATGCTTCCTGACCGTGTGCGGTCATTGAGAAGATTGGTGTGTTTCTCTTGGAGTTGAGCACACCTCTCCCATGTGCATTTATTCAGAGCCTGTGCTCTGCCAGGAAAACTGTGCTCAACCTTTGTGGCCTTAGAAAAAGGGGGCTCCATTGGGGGACAGTGAGAAACCCCTCAGTAGAACCACCTGGAATCAGACCTCCTTGAGTGACTAGATCCTGTGGGAAAACCCGTGGACACTGTACTATGCTATGCTGAACTGAGCACCGTGACCACCAGCTCCTGCTCTTTCACAGCAACAATAAAAGTGCTCAGCCTTCTTCTCCACTTGTGTCCGCATAGATTTCAAGAAAGCCTCTCTCCTCCCCAGCCCTGCAGCTCACTGTTCCTGGGACCAGGTAACGCCTCACTGTGGTAGCAAGTCCTGGGCGGAGATGACTTTCCTAAAGGACTTCAGTAGGTGTCCAGACACCTGCGATCTGCAATCTAGGCTCAGCACGCAAGGCCCCTCCCTCACAGTGCCGCTTCCTCCCCTCCTTGAAAACCTCAAACCTCCTCTCTCCCCTTACTCAGTATTGTATCCTGCCACTCTTTCCTGGTGATAAATCAAAGTCTTGGTTCTATAATAAAAGTCTCCAGCCTGAGACTTTCATGTGCCTTTCAGTTTTTGAAATAATTTAAAGGAAGTCAGGGTCCAAATAGAATGAGATCTGGTGAGTGCACAGCAGGCATCATTGTGAGCCGGGAGGGGCTTCCCATGGGCTTGCTGGAGTGAGCTTCTCCTGCCTCCTCAGTGTACAGATAACTTCCACTCCCAGACACCCAACTGACAGAACCTCCCACAAGGAAGACATTTGATGACTGGTTCAGAGTTCACAATGGAGTACTAAGACAGTTTCTTGGGCTCGGGGTCTTATTTAATGGCAGGATAGACTGGTGTGATCCGAAAAAAGAAAAGCTTTGGATTAGGGTGATAGAGAATTCCGGGGTGCCTTTGAAAGCTGTGGAGTCTTAGCCCTTGGTTGGGCAGTAACTCAGTAGCTATAGTACCAGACATGCACTCACACAAAGCTTCAGTTAGAGGCCTCCAGGTTCTTGTCTTAGGAATTACAACCAATGAAATTCCAAGACTATAGAAGATAAAGTTAAGAGAAGGGAAGAAGACAGCTTCTGTTACTGATGCAGGATTTTAGGGCTCAGAGGGTCCCCCAAGTTTATGAACCCCAATTTTGGGTCCTGCCCTGTTTTTAACAAAGAATTGATAAAGATGAACTCAATATGGATAAATTATGAATGATTAAGTTTATTTAGAGAGAAATCACAAATTGTGGGGTTTATTAAAAGGAAGTTGGGATCTAGGAAGGATAGAACCCTCATAAGCATGTGGGAAGTAGGAAGCACATACGGGAAGCACTGCATAGTTTATAAGGTTCATTTAAGAAAAATTGAGTTTTTTTTAGGGAAAGGCTGGAGTAGAGCTGCAAGCACGTGAAGGGGAGTTCATGAAGCTCATTTAGGGGAAACTGAGGCTTTCAAGGAGAGATTGGAGTAGAGCTGCAAGCACGTGGAAGGTAGAGCTTAGGTGTGTGTGTAGGAGACTTGGAAGGAGCACACATGGCATCTGCCTGTGCTTTCCCACCAGGGAAGTTAAGAGGGTAAATGGTGGGGCTCAAGGAAGAATAATGGGGAAAGTATCAAAGCAGAGACCAAGGAATTTAGAAGAGAGATGGGTGATAAAGGGGATTACACTCATGATTACCTGGAGATAGAGAAAGCACCCATGTGGTAGATCTGGAATATAAGGGGATACACACATGGTAGATTCATACACCAGAGGAAAATCATACATGTAGCTAAAGTTTGAAGCTGCCCCAAGGTATAAAACATAAGCAGAGAATTATTCAGATCAAGAAACTCCCACCCAGCCAGGCTGGATAGGGGTAGAGGCCAGACTCAAGTGTCTTCAAGCAGCACAGGGTAAGGCTAGGAGAATCGAGAGAAAGAGGAGAGAGAGAGAGAGAGAGAGAGAGAGAGAGAGAGAGAGAGAGAGAGGAGGGAGACAGGGGAGAAGGTAGAGAAAGTATACAAGGGGAAGACCTGATTGTCCTGATGGCTTGCCTGAGCCATCTAGACTATGGGCAGCAGGGGGTGCTGTCGATCAGTCTCCATCAGACAGGAGTTCCATTCCCACCAAGAGTTCTGTTCTTGTGCCAGGGAGAGGTGGCATGTGGGGTGGCATCTCCTGGTTCTCTCTGGGCCTCAATTTCTAACTTAAACTCTCTAAAAGAAGCTAGTTTCCTCCTTTTCTTCACTGGGAGACAGGAGGCTTCTGGAAATGGGAAAGCCTACCTAGAGACCAGGTTGGAGACTCATGGAAGACCCTGGATGGGGTCTGTGCTCCTTATCCAGCCCTGTTAGGTGTCTAGGTAGAGTTTGGGTTTTCCAGGAAAAGGGGCAAACCTCCAGGAAAGGGAATTGACTTTCTCAGAAGGGGATTTATTATGTCTTCTAGGAAGAAGAGATAAGGGAAGACAAGACCCTTCTGACATTTCTGGCTCTAGCTAAGTGGAGCCTGCAAGCACTCCTTTAGCCAGAAAGAGAGGAAGGGAAAAATTTCTCCCTTACAGCCTTGGGGGCATTCCTTGCTTCTACTTTTAGGGGTCGTGTTAGCCCTAAACTGTCTCAAGGGGACTTGCAGACAACTTCGTGGGTCCAAGACTTTATGGTAATGAGGGAGAAGAGAGGAGACAGTGGGAAGGAGGGATAGAGAGGGAAAGGGGAAGACGAGGGACTGCATACAGCTGGAGCAGGAGAGCTAAGAAGAGCAGGTAAGGACAAGGAAGAGGGTTTATGGAGGAGAGACAATCCCCTGGGAGATAGGGTTCTTAGGTGGTGTGCATAGGTGGGGGCTGAGGTGTGAGGGGTGTGGCCTTCCTCAATGACCATGTCAGGGAGTGGCCACAGAGTTCCAGGCCTAGCATAGCCTAGTGGTAGGGGAGAGAGTAAAGAAGAGGAGGAGGAGCAAGATGGCTTTTTTCAAAGTTTATTTCCAATCATAGAGACACAAAAAAACAATGGACACACCAGGGCCTCAAACCACTGCGGAAGAACTCCAGATGCATGTGTCACTTCGTGCATCTGGCCTTACATGGGTCCTAGGGAATCGAACTCCAGTTGTTAGTTTTCACAGGCTAGCACCTTAACCACCGAGCCATCTCTCCAGCCCCAAGATAGCGTCTATAGGCATTGGACAGGGACAGAGGTCTTGTCTGCCCTGGCAGGACTAGAACCTCTGGAACTCAGTCTCATTCAAGATGGCTCTACATGTACATCTATCCCCGTGGACCTGACTCTCCTGGTCCTTGCTTTGGTCAGCTCTCCTGATGGCTGCTTTCTGCCTCTGTTTGCCTGTGTTTTCTACACGTGCCGCTTAGGATGCTTTCCTGTTTTGCTACATGGCTGATCTCTAAACTCTGAGTCTTTTCCTATGGGTCCTCTCTGACCCTGTGTGAGAGGGTCATTTGGCTTGGCTTCCTCTCTTTCCTCTGGATGCTCATATGTATCTTTCTTGGTCTTCACCCTTCCTGCGAGAAGGAAGAGAATTTCTTTTTGTCCGTGTGCTTTCCTGCCTGGTTTGGGGTGCTTTCTTGCTTTGCTACATGTATGATCTTTATGTTCCAAGCCCCCCACCCTATGCAATGGGGGGTTATGGTTTGGGCTTTTCTGCCTCTCTCTCTCTCTTTCTCGACTTTCTCTATGTGAGAACGACTTTCTCCATCTCTCTTAGAATTTTTTTCAAAGGCTTGGGCCTTTCTGTTAATCCTTCCTAAAATAAAACTTATAATATATAATTTACCCGAGTCTACGTTTTCAATTCTTTGCTAATTTTGACAAAGGACCAAAAAGTTGGGGTCCATGGGCCTAGGATCTCCTGCACCTTTATGGAATTCAGTCCTCTCTGGACCCAAAATCCTGTATCAAGAGGGCAATGGGGAGCCAGGAGTGGTGGCGCACGCCTTTAATCCCAGCACTCGGGAGGCAGAGGTAGGAGGATCGCCATGAGTTCAAGGCCACCCTGAGACTACAGAGTGAATTCCAGGTCAGCCTGGGCTAGAGCAAGACCCTACCTCGAAAAACCAAAAAAACAAACAAAAAAAAGAAAAAAAAAAAAAAAGGGCGATGGGCCTCTTACCAGCTGGCCCACGAGGTCACTCAGGAGCTGCAGGAATGCTGCCACTCCATGCTCTCCCTGGAAGCCTTCAAGAAAAGTCTGGAACAGCAACTCTGTCTTTCCACCAGCTCCTGAGGGGTTCGTTCATTACCAAAGCCGTTCACAAGAGGGCATGGCTACAGTTTGTTATATTTTGTTTATTCTAAATAAAAAGCCAAACTCTGTACTTAATTTTGTAGTCATTGATTATATTTCTTTCAAACAAACAAGAAACCTTCCTTCTGCTTGCTACTTGTAAAAGCTTCTGGTCTTGCTCCACTAGGTCTGCCCTGGAATCAAATATGGTTTATATCTATCTGGTCACCACATACCCACAAATTGGGGTCCTGTCACCAAAGAAAGGAGAATGACTGAGGGCAGGCAGACATTAGGCTTACAGGCATTGAAGGAAGAACCCACCTCCTGTTCCTCTAGTTTCATGAGAGAGGGAAGAGCACTTCCCCAAGGCCAGAGGAACAAAGTGCTCTGGCCCTGGGAGCCTGGGAGCTAGTCTCCTGGCCCAGAGATCACCCACAGACATGCTAAAGGGGTGCAAGGGTTAGTTATCTCCTTGATGAAATATGCACTGAACCCCCACCAAGAAACCCTTGGCAAGACCCCGGCCAACGTGCCATGTGCCCTGTCTACCTATGGGGGAGGGTGTTTCTCCTAACTTCCCACAAAAGGATATTTAGCACAGCTTATAAGAAATGCAAATGAATACAATTATTTTTCTATTTTGTGTTGCAAAAGACACAAGACTGACCCTGGCATTCAGGTGAGGTCATGTGGAAAGGCATACTGATGGGGAGGGAAGGCTGGTTACTGCCCATTTAGAGTTCAAGTGATTAAATACCAAGACTTTAAATGTATATGTCCCCGAAACAGTACGGTAATAGACTTATTATAGAATCCAGAATTTCACCTGTAGACAAATGCCCAAAAGAACTGGACGTAGACTTAACAGAGATCTGCACATCCGTGTTCACAGCAGCGCAGATAGGAGCAACTGTGTCCACCAGCAGATGACGGGTGCTATGCACCTGATCGAATATCATTCAATTTTAAAAGAACAAATTTTGGTGTCTACAATATGGGAGACTTTATGTTAAGATAAACAAGCCAAACACAAAGGGATAACTATCGTAAGATAACCATGAATACCTAGAATCATAAGCTTATGGAGACAAAGTGAAATGGCTTTGTTCAGGGACTTGGGAGAGGGAGTGGGGGCTGGTGGCTCACGGATACACGTTATCAGCTTAAAAAGAGGGAAAAGTTCAGAATTTGAAGGGTGGCGATGCTTGCACAGTAATGTGGATGGACTCAGTGCCATTGAACTGTGCACCTAAAATGGCTAAAATAGCAAGCCCTGTGCTATTGCTGTTTACCACAATAAAAACAATGAATACAAAAACTTAAATCATAGGTCTGAGGAGATAGCTTATTTGGTAAGGTACTTGCCACGCAAGCATGAGTATCACTGCCCAGCCGCCCAGGAGGACAGTGATCATATAAACACACACACACACACACACACACA